>CABFVX010001937.1:56203-78913 GCA_902151425.1 Timema shepardi | reverse complement strand
CCCCCCCCCCTTCCTTCCGAAAGCTTGATGAAAGTTGCCCTCGATAAGAACGACGTTTGATGAAGTTGTGGACCCCCACAATGAATTCCCTATATCTTATCTTGTTACAGTGGCTTAGATATATCTTATTTTAATAGGGTGGAGGAGGGGGTTTGCTGCATAGAATAATATTATACATTTTCTAATATATTTTTGATAAAAAATTTAATTTTTAAGAGGGTAAAGATCTAATATTATTTTAATTAACCATGTTAAATATTTAATCCTAATTGTTATTAAAATATGGTGGGGTTTTCTTCCCTAACCTTTTTATCTGGGTGCAGCAATGGGAAATCTAGGGTAATTCCTTAAAACATCGAACAGATATCAGCCCGAATGACGACTTTAGATGGTCAATTGAATGATCACACTACCTGCTAGCAGTTATATTCTAAACACTATTAATAACAATGAGTATCAAATATTATTTTCTTTTCTTAGGCAATAGAACAAAATATATATAATAAATATAGAAACCAGGTCAGTTTGGCAAGGGGTAAAGTATTAAAAGACATTAATTATATCCAGCGTCTGGGGAAAGTGGAGTTTGGAACTCCCCACTACCTCTCATAAGTTAGGACCATGGAGTGAACAATAAAATAAAGACTGCTGTATTTCATTGTAAACGGAGTGTACATAAAATTATGTTGTGAGGCTTGTTAAAAGTGTTTGTTGAAATATTGAATTAATCGGTCCACGTTGTGCATCAATTAAAATATCACGGATCGGTGATGAGCGCCGATTAGTGATACCATTTAATCAGCTGATAATTGCCCCGTGATCGAGAACTAATTAAAGCAGTACGGTATTTTGATGATATAATTGGTATTTATAGCTCCGTGATCGAGCGCCAATTATGTTGACACGGAATTATGTGTGATATTTTGACTGAATAAATAGGACCTTTAATGTTGCACACGATTTATTAAAGTTATTTTATCTTCGGTATGAAGAGATAAGTTTATATGATACAAATTAGTTGAACTACAGAATTGAGTTAGTGGCACTGTGAATTACTGCTACTGCTATATTATACTACCGGCACTGTGAATTACTGCTACTGCTATATTATACTACCGGCACTGTGAATTACTGCTACTGCTATATTATTCTACCGGCACTGTGAATTACTGCTACTGCTATATTATGCTACCGGCACTGTGAATTACTGCTGCTGCTATATTATGCTACCGGCACTGTGAATTACTGCTACTGCTTTATTATGCTACCGGCACTGTGAATTACTGCTACTGCTATATTATACTGCTGGTACTGTTAATTACTGCTACTGCTATATTATGCTACCGGCACTGTGAATTACTGCTGCTGCTATATTATGCTACCGGCACTGTGAATTACTGCTACTGCTTTATTATGCTACCGGCACTGTGAATTACTGCTACTGCTATATTATACTGCCGGTACTGTTAATTACTGCTACTGCTATATTATACTACCGGCACTGTGAATTACTGCTGCTGCTATATTATGCTACCGCCACTGTAAATTTGTACTGGCACTCTCTTATTACAACGTTCTGTAGATTTATATCGCCAGCACTATGTATAATTTGTATTGGCACTCTTTGTGTGTTCATACGCACAAGCAGCTTGTATATTACCTACCCCTGCCCCCTTGGACCACTCGTGACCAGTGTCAGAAACCAACAAATCTAAAGAATCCTGGCGACAGGTGTTATGAAGGCCAGCTTCCTATTGGTAGAGGGAGCTAGCGTTACTGGCTTTTTTTGGTAAATACTGTGGATTTCACTTTTGAAAGAAATAATAAAATTTAAATGTGCAATCCTTTGACATTATTTCTGAAAAGCGCGTGATTCTCCATGGATGAAGTATTGAAAGGATACTTTACATACAATTCTTTAAAGTAAAATGCACTTAATCCATGACTTTTTTAATATATGAGAGGGGTCCAAATCAGTATCGTTACATGTTTTAAATCAAATGTCTCTTAAGTCATATTTTTTAATTACGTTCAACACCAAAGTTATTAAAAGTTTAGTTTAAGAAGAAGGAATAAGAAAGGTAGTTTAATGCTCATGAAACCATACTAGTTTGGATATATAACAGGAATATCATAGTTATAAATCACATCTACTCACAGCTCAAGTGACCGGCGTACAAATTGTGACCTTCCCGTAAACGGCAACCATGTGCAATGAGAATATATTGTCTTAAGCAGTCTGCCATTAATCCTGTATATCTAGGAAGGTAGACTTCCTCCCTCTTCCCCTTTAACTAATAGGCATAGCAAGTATTTAACAGCCCTACAACTATAATCCCATTAGAGTTGAGACCCTAAACCTATGTTCCACAAAAATTTTACGTTCATGGTGCACCTAAACGTTAAGCCTAAAATATTAGAGGCAAGATGTTTGGTTTTTGGGTAAGCGCCATTGAAGCATAAAATCAATCATGCGCCAAGACCACAGGTTGTACGGTTAGTCAGAATTATCAAAGTATAGATTAATTTTTTCCTAAAGTAACTTCAAATGTTCCAAGAATAAAAGTTGAAGTTATTTTTCTTCGCCCATTTCTTTAACATTTGGAAACATTTAGTTCAAACCGTTAGTAGTTTGGGTAAATTATAACTTTAACTTCACACATAGGCTTTTGATTTGGTCCGATGTATTTAAAATATGTATCAGTAATTACGAGAATGTAATAAATATGGACGACGTATGTCTGCAGCGATGTGTGTTGCTCTGGGTTATGGCCACACAGAACACATAATTATCCACTGCGGTACATCAATGTGCCACGCACACCATTTACGGAACACTGCCCTAAACTATAGAAGTGAATTATTGTATGAATATTCTGATCTGTTTAAATTGAGGTAGGAGTGAAATAATGCTTGATTTCTGTCTCGCGCTTTTTTACAGATCGCCCATGAACTGAACCAAGTACTGCGAGAAGAGAAACAGTCAAGCAGCGAGTTGTTCCAAGAGACACAGCAAATGGTGAGTGAAAGTTTGTCTTACAATTTCAGTCACAAAAAGTGGCTGCTTAGCTTCACCACAATCAGTGAAGTGACTATCTTGGTCATGTAAAAACACACGAGTAAAATATTCTACACTTTAAAATATAGTTTTAAATATTTTGATATTAATTTAATTTTTTATAAAATTGTATATCATAAATTGAGATTTATTGCTATTTTGACAATATTTTTTAAATATATTAAAAATCCACAAATTAAAACTGTATATTTAATTATAAGAAATAGTAATTAAAATTTCACGCATGGACTACCAATTAATTTAAAAAAGTGTAATTTAAAAAAAAAATATTCTTAATTTAAACAAACAGTTTGATCTATGTGTGAAACAACTTTAAAATGAAGGTAGTTCCAACCAATCTCTAAAAATTATAAAATTTAACTTAAAATATACACGCTTCGTTGGCCGCAAGGTCTAAAGGTGCCACACTCACAATAGACTGGGCTACCGAAGATAGGGAGATTGAGGTTCGAATTCTGGTCGGGTATATTGAGGCTGGGGGTTTTACTATGGGCTGGTCTTATGACTAGTATATAAATATTGCTATCAGGAGGTTAAAGTTTGCGACCAGATAAAGGTTATCAGACACTTTAATATTTTACGTGTATTATGAATTGAATTGCTTGGCTTGTGAGTTTTTACAAAAATGTGAATTAAATGCTCTAACTTTATATGTAATTAGAGCCTGGACCTGTAACTACTAAACACGTGAACCAAGATTTTAACCTAAAAATAGATTCTGATATAAGAAATTTCATTAAAAACAACGCGTCACTATGGCAACAACCATTTTAGCTTTACGATCAAAGTTATCAGGTACTTAAACCTCCCGATAAAAATGTGATGGTTAAATACATTTTATCTGGAAGATTAAAGCTATCTGGCAGTCATAAAACACTCTTTTAACTTCAGATAGAACTATTTATCGGCCAGATTAATATTTTCCAGGAGTCATAAGACTGGCCCTAAATGGTTTTCCACTCTTTCTACAAATTAATTAAGGTTGATTGTCTTTAAATTCAACCTTTCTCATTCCTAACACATTAGCGTAATTAGTACATATGCATATAAAACGAACGAGTAGTAAAAAGTGAAGTTTAAAATAACTAAAAGGCATAACATTTCAAATAAGACTATGGATAAAAACTTATAGTCAAAATTAAAATTGCAAAAAATGGGTAACCCCTTATGAAAAATGCCAATATAGCGTTAGCAAGTCAACACTAATTTTCCTAAAGAAAGGTTTAAAAAAAATTACATATCCAAAGAAAATATAGAAATATTATTATTATTATTACTATTATTATTATTAGCATCACGTCCTACTACCCGTTCAGGTTATACGCAAATAGAGAAATAAACTTTATTTGTGGTAGCTTATTCTAAAGTTTATTATGATTCAATGAAATTTGAATGAATCACAACTCTGCCGTGCTTTAAAAAATGTGATGTTACCTTTTCCTTTTACAGTATTACTAAACACATGTGAGAGGGTACACCATGATACCTTTTACTATTCCATTGTAAAGGAGAATATTTAAAATACCTAAAACAGTTTTAACAATATAGGTACTGTGACATGATTAATACGTTAAAACACTGGGTTTCAATACCAGTGGGTCATTTTTAATATTTATTAAACATATATGTTTGTGGTAAAATTAGAAAAATTGATTATTCAGAAGTGTTAGGAAAATTTAACCTCCAAGCAAAATATTACAAAAAGCGAACCACGTATCGAGAATTGCGTTTGGTAAAGAAAAAAAAATCAGTGAAATTATATTTAACCAAAGGCTGAATTAGTATAAAATTATAATAACTTTTAGTGTAGAGTTTAACACTTGGATTCAAATTAATTTTGAATCAAAATTAAATGTGAATATAATGCTCATTTGCATAAGAACCTTTTAAATTATTTGTTTGAAATTATTATTTTGACTCTTATTAGGGTCCCGCAGAAATTTCTCCACTGTGGACCAAAACAATTTAAATATTATCCAAGCATTATCCGTTTAAGAATCAAATAGCCGAAGCTATTATTTATGCTTTTTAGTGAGGAGTTCTCTATCTAAATATAATATTCTGAAAATTGACACCTGGACACGGGAACCGAAACCGGGACCTTTGACTTAGTACGCCAATGCTCTTGCCACTGAGCCATCCAGGAATCGTCCCGTGCCTAGTCATTCTTCACTCATATTTTAAGGCAGAATATGATATCTAGATGGAGAATTCCTCATTAAAAAAGCATAAATAATAGATTCGGCTATTTGATTCTTAATATGCAATCCCTTACAATTATAATAATTGTACAAATGGCAGCAATAAGCTAACTACTGAGTTGAAAGTGGCTGCGTTGTTTGATAGCTCGTGATCGTAATACAATCACACATTTGTACTCAACGATTTCCGCACGTCCATCACAGACTCTGCCTTAAAATATGAGTGAAGAATGACCCTCGGCACAGGACGATTTCTGGATAGCTCAGTGGTTAGAGCATTGGTGTACTAAGCCAAAGGTCCCGGGCTAGATTCCTGTATCCAGGTGTTATTTTTCTATTTTCAGAATGTATTCATATATCTTATCTGACACCTTAGCTCAGTCGGCAGCATGTCTGCCTACTGAGCTAAGGGTCCCGGGTTTGATTCCCAGCATGGCCAAAAATTTATAATTGATGAAATTGTGGGTTTACCCTTTCACAGTGATTACTCAACGGCCAGGAACTGGATGTTGTGCCTATCCTAGTCTTAAGTTAGATTATGAGACATATGAAGCCACGACAGGCCTAGCAAGCAAGTAGTGTAAAATGTATGTCTTGAATTAATATCCGACCTATTTCACAATCTGGAAACAGTAATGGCTATATACATTTATTTATATATCTGATCAATAACTTTACTTTATATTACATAATTCTTAAATGATTATTAACTGACCGGTCTCCTGGTCAAGTAGTTGGTGCCCCTGGCTACCGGGCTCGATTCCCAGTGGTAGGATAGTCATTTTTCCTAAAAAGGGAGATATGGCCATCATGACATGATTCTTTTTAAGATACCCACTGGCTCCACACCTTCTTAATCACTATCATCATGCCATCTCATTGCGAGTATGATATGTAGACAGCCTCTAAGGCATACCCTGGGGCACAGAGAAGTAAGAAACAGACTCTCAACCTTACGGGGGTTTCGCTACACTCCTTTTGCCAGCTTGAGTCCTTCGACACTGGGTTTCGCTAGTGTCACTGCTGGGTGATGATAGGACTAACCGCAGCGATCCTAGTGGTGAACGACTCAAGCTGCCAAAAGGAGCGCAACCGTTTTAGCCTGGAGGTTAAGTGTCTGGGTATAATATTTGTTGACGACCTGGGCTTAAAGTATACATACACGGTGAACGAACTCTCTCGCGGTTAAATATTCCACACGCTTAAAAAAGGGTGCTGAAAATTACGTTAATTATCATTTTGTATGGAGTATTTGGATATATATAAGAACAGTCCTGACTCACTGACTGATTCATCAACGCCCATCCCAAAGCCTTGAACCTAAAAAGCTGAAATTTTGCACGGAGGTTCCCTTTATAACGTAAACAAGAAATAAGGCCGGATTTTTTGAAATTCCCAAGGGATATTGAATAAAGAGGATTTATATTTTCGCTTTAAAGTTGCCTCATTTCCGTAACTATAATTATTAGAGACTTCAAATTTGGCATGTAAGTAGGTAGTTATAATCACTAAAAACCATTTTTAGGATTCTTTGAAATTCCCACGGGATAATGAATAAAGAGGATCTATATTTTCGCCTTAAAGTTGCCTTATTTCTTATTAGATCAACGCCCAGCCCAAACCCTTGGACCTAGAAAGTTTGGAGTGAGCTCACCTAGCAGCCTGGTCGTGTTAGCACCTGAGGGAAGAACCCCTATTGTAGTATATAAAGAGGTACTATAAGTTCTAACAAAAAATAAATAGTCATAACCTCCTGTGAATAACAACCTAAGTACTTTTACCCTCAATTTCCGGATTTTGAATTAGGTGGCACGCGAGTCATTTAAAAAAAAAAGTGAAAACGTGAAGGAAGTGGCGGGCAACAGCTAGTATTTATATAATACAAAATAAAGTAATATATTTAAACATACAAACTACTAACATTAGAATAAACTCTCTTCACATAAATTTGGTTTTAAATTTAAGCTGAGTTGATGTCTAAAATTAGATATTTCGTAGGAAGATATTTTATTCAACAAGAGCACTTCATCATGTCCTAATATATAGGTGGAGATGTAACGAACACAAGTTAGGGACAGTGTGTTTGAAGTTATTATAGCAAAACTTTTTTTGACAAAATAAATAAAATGTTGCTCTAGTACAAACATAGTGTTTAATTTTCTTCGCATTGTGATTTCAACAGTTGATTAATATTTGTCAAAATCATAGCATCATTAGATGACAAACATTTTAAATTAAGATAAAAAAAATTCATTAAATTTCAGAACACCCTCGACAGATATTCAACAAATGTTGGTGTAACCATGTGAAGAAAATTAAACTCTGTGTTTGTACTCAGTCCATGTTTGATTTCTCTTAGCAATCAAATCTCGCAATAAAAACTGTGAAAACTTTGTCCTTAACTCGCGTTATTTGCATTTATACCTTAATAAACAAATATGACTCGATGGCAGTGATTGTAACCCACGTATGTGTCTTTCAAGCAAGGGATCAATATATGTCTCCTGCATGCAATTATTATTATTGTTATTATTATTATTATTATTATTATTATTATTATTATTATTATTAGTACCGTGTCTTACTACCCGTTCGGGTTATACTGCACTTACACTAATGTGTAATGGTAGGGTGATTATGAGATGAAATGGAGGACCTACAGTTTAACGTGGAATCCAAACCACGGTGGAAGTCTGGCATTCCACACTATCACATGTTGTGATTAATACACGTCCTGTCAGAGGTGAAGGAAGGGTTTGGCAATCAGATAAATCTGTGCCGGGACCGAGGATTTATTAAATTATTAATTAACTATATTTATACACCACGAGCTGTTTTCTGTGGTTTATTTAGAAAAATAAAAAATGGATAAGTTATGACACAGTCACATCTTGAGAACAGCTATACATCACTTCTTTAAGTTGTGTTTAATATAAACTATTTTCTTACCGGTATATCTAAAACCTGGGAGTTACTGTAGTGTCTAACTTTTTTTTTAATTTCATGATTTATTAATCTTTTTGCACAGACTGCACATTAACTGTCCAAGAACCCTCCTCAGTGGTGTAGTTGGCTAACGCGCTAGTCGTGTTGAGCTCTACTGCTGAGGACGGGAAGATCAAGGTTCGAATCTCGGTCGCGTGAACTGTGGGGGGGGGGGGGGGTGTCCTAAATGGTTTTCCACTCTCCCTCCACGCAAATGCGGCTTCCTCTAATTCAAACTTCTCAATTCCTAATCTATTAGCGTAATTAGTACTTAAAGCGTATAACCCGAACGGGTAGTAAGACGTGGTGCTAAATAATAATAATAAAACTGTCCAAGATATCCACACCCCAACAGGATAGGGTTGATTTTAAAGAAAATACGCCCGCAGTTGAGGTAAGGGAGAATGGAAAACCCTTTAGGAAAAATCACCTTCAGTACACCCTGCCGAGATTTGACCAGGTCTTTTTCCATTACTGGAAAACTGGCTCAAACATGTTTGGTGCCTTAGTCTGCGTACACACTGAAGTAGAAATTTTGACGTGAATACGTCTTTATATTTGCTACCATACGGGGGCAATCCAAAAAAACCTAATGATAACAAAATCGGGGGATAAAGTTTGGCGTTGTAGTTTCGAATATATCCTCTACATCCAAAATTAAATTATACCACTGGATAGCTAAAGGATCAAATAATGCATTACGATACGTGAGAACAGTGACGCATCGCGTGCGGTGGAGGGGGAAGCGCCGCCATTTGGAGGTTATTTTGCTGCGTATCGAGATTTGCAAATAGTATAACTTTTGACTCGGAGAAGCTACGATGTTCGTTTGAGTTTTAGTCGTCAGCTGTCGTCAAAATCTATCGATTGTGTATAAAACATTAGTTTAAAGTAGTGACAGTGAATATAATATGGTGTTATAATAAAAAAAATATCAAAAATAAAGTTTGGCTTTGTAGTTTCGAATCTATCCTCTACATCCAAAATTAAGTTATACCACTGGATAGCTAGAGGATCAACGAATTCATTACGATAAGTGAATAAGCGAGAAAAATGACGCATCGCGCGTGGAGGAGGACATTTTGAGGTTATTTGTTTCCTTGCTTTTATCCTAAATACATAAATAAAAATATTGTATTTAAAAAATATATTACCCGTTACATAAACGTATTCACGTACAACACACGGCCGTGTCCATGACACAGCCACACCCCAATTTTGTTGTTGTAGATAAAGTGTTAAGCATAAGGTTTAAGTTTGATACAAATACAACCTAATTCTAAAATTATATGTCCAGATCAAATAATAACGTTGAGGTTTTATCCCGTAGTCATTTTTAAAATCAATATTATTTTCTCTAGGCATATATTCTTCAAAATACAATTAGTACAACCTAGGTGATTTAGAGGTCACGTGTTTAGCTAATAGTTAGAATATTAGAAAGCTATAAACTCAACTCACAATAGAGTAAAAGTATTAAGTTTAATTAAATTAAATGAGCATTGCAGTGCAGGCAGGTAAGTTTTAGCATTAGACGTTATTAAAAATAAATTTTATGCATGGCTGGAGTCAATAGATTTTATATGTGAACATATTTGAATTAATTAATTTAAAGAAATTCCCATGATAGCTTGTCTTTCTACTGTCCATCTTGTTTATTCTGAGAGGTAGGGGTCTTCCTTGACGGATTATATTATAGTCCTATCTCATAAGTTACGCCATAGTTGAAATCTGCAAGGTAAGCTTGCTTTCTTTCAGGGTAAGCTGGTTGTTCATGCCGGTTCATATTAAATTGTATTATTATTATTATCACCGCGTCTTACTACCCGTTCTGGGTTATACGCACTTACGCTAATGTGCAATGGTAGGGTGATTGTGAGATGAAATGAAGGACCTACAGTTTAACGTGGGATCCGAACTACGGTGGAGGCCTGGAATTCCCCACATTCACAAGATGTCTTGTCAGAGGTGAGGGAAGGGTTTAGTAATCTGATAAATCTATGCCGGGACCGAGGATTGAACCCCGGCCGCCAGCACAGAAGTCTGACACCTTACCCCTAAACCACCAGGTCACCTATATTAAATTGTAATCTTGGTCTGGTTTAGGATTTAGGTCAAAAATTAATTTAAATTAAATAACAAATACCTATTATCGATGCATAAATGCGGACATAATTTCTCTAAATTTCAATTTTCTAAGTCCTACTAAATGTGTGTAATTAAATGTGTATTAAATGAATAGAAATAAATGGAGGAAAAAACGTGTTGCAGTGAAAGTTTTAGTACCAAGTCGTAGGCCTGGTACTATAAAATATATGCATTTGACCAGGCATTGTCAAACTTGCGGCCCGCTGAGCTTATAATGAATCTGATTGCCCAAACCTTCCTTCACCTCTGACAAGACGTGTATTAATAATCCCAACTTGTGAATGTGTGGAATGCCAGGCCTCCACCGTGGTTCGGATCCCACGTTAAACTGTAGGTCCTCCATTTTAGCCCAAGAGCCCACGACAGCCAGACCCTCGTTATTTTATAAAAGCAGAACATTTCTCAGAGCACGTCCCCAACACAGGTAAGAACGAGCAGCGAGTATGGAGTTGGTATTGTGGTTACTTGGGCAGGTAACAGGTAGTAAAGGTGTATAAAATAGTACCTCAAATTCGTTAAAGCATATAGCTTAATTTTTTTATATTTTCTTTGGAATAACATTAGAAATCACGTCATCCATTGCCGGACACTTAGTACGGTTGCAACCCCCTGCCAGACACCCCTAAACTTTAATAAATTATAATTATACTTTCGTTATAGTATAAAAGCTGGGTTTTACATATGTTACTTGGGGACCTATAAAAAAATGTTACCTCAATAGCCGGACAGTTTTAATGGTTTTTACATCTTGCCAGACACATTGAAAGTCTGCTGTAGGTGCGAGCGCGAGGTGACAACTGTTCAAGCGGGTGCGAGTGAGATAGGGAGTTTAGTCTATTGCAATTGTTTAAGAAATCCAATGAAAAGAATAGTTTTATTACGTTCATAGCTATCTTATATAAAGTAAAAAATATTATTTTATTATTATAAAGTACAAAAAAAAGTATTATTACATGTAAAAAAATTTAATCATTTCTATGATTTTCATCTTTGTCGTCAATATGTTCATTATCTTCGTCACTAATACTCCACTCCGTGGCTTTATAGTCGTCAATATCACATTTTCCATCAGTTTCTGAAAAGAATTAACCAAGTTTATACAATTATGAATAATTAATAAATTATGTATAATAATATTACATAATAATTACATACCTGATTGAGTTTTGAGCGAATCACTAACATAACTTGGTAGCTGATCCCCTTCAAACCTTTTAAAGTGGTATTTGTCATTTTCCAGTACCGAGCTATTATTGTTTGGTTGATATATGGTTGGATTTTTGAGACGAGCATTGTTCCAAATGGTACACATAGGGCCTATAGTTAGCTCACCGAAATTGCTGCAATAGCTCGATTTTGCAAGGTGGTAGATTGCTAGCGTCAAAATTTCGCAACTTCTTCCGGTCAAAAGCTTCATTTACATCAGAGACTGTATACGAGTCGATGAACATTTGAAGTCGAGCGGCATCAACATCAATTACATGACCGACATTGTATACATTGCATATAAACCTCTGAATAATATTAAAGACGTTTTCTTGTTTATCTGTATTTTCAATTAATTCGCTGTTACCGAAGCTCATGAAAGCTTCCTGGTACTCTGGATATTTTAAAAATATTTTATAAGGTTTTAATTTTCCTTTTCTGAAAAACGCAGGATTATAATCACATCCTGTGATCGCATGAAATCCAGGTAAACTCTTACAAATTAATTGTCCCAACTCGGCGTGTATTTTGGTTAGGTCCACATATCTTAAATTATGTCCAGTACCCGTAAGCATCCAAACAACCGAATCATTTTTAAGGTGGTGCATGTGACCAAGCATTATAGCAGCAATATCAGTATCAACACTTCTGATTACTATTTCTGCTTGATAGTTGATGTTACATGCATGGTATACTATCTTAGTATCTGCTTCCTCGTGTGCTGGGCATGACAACTCTTCATCAACACTTGAGACAACTTTGTTGGAATCATTAACAGTGAAAGAATGACATTTTCTGAAATTTATGTGGATAATTTTGTTGCCAATAAATGGTACGACTTCATCAGTAGCCCAATGTGAAATAAAAAAAATTAACCAGAGCTTCTTTAAAATTTAATTTTTTTAACTCTTTTGCGAAGTCACTTGATCGAATTTGCTCAGGCCCAGTTATGGTGTACTCTAATTGCGCTGATTCAAGAAACTGATGGAGAAGGTGATATTGACGACGATCAAGCCACGGACTGGAGTAGTAGTGACGAAGATAATGAAAATATTGACGACAAAGATGAAAATCATAGAAATGATTATATTTTTTTACATGTAATAATACTTTTTTTTGTACTTTATAATAATAAAATAATATTTTTTACTTTATATAAGATAGCTATGAACGTAATAAAACTATTCTTTTCATTGGATTTCTTAAACAATTGCAATAGACTAAACTCCCTATCTCACTCGCACCCGCTTGAATAGTTGTCACCTCGCGCTCGCACCTACAGCAGACTTTCAATGTGTCTGGCAAGATGTAAAAACCATTAAAACTGTCCGGCTATTGAAGTAACATTTTTTTATAGGTCCCCAAGTAACATATGTAAAACCCAGCTTTTATACTATAACGAAAGTATAATTATAATTTATTAAAGTTTAGGGGTGTCTGGCAGGGGGTTGCAACCGTACTAAGTGTCCGGCAATGGATGACGTGATTTCTAATGTTATTCAGAAGATAATATAAAAACAATTAAACTATTGCTTTAACGAATTTGAGGTACTATTTTATACACCTTTACTACCTGTTACCTGCCCAAGTAACCACAATACCAACTCCATACTCGCTGCTCGTTCTTACCTGTGTTGGGGACGTGCTCTGAGAAATGTTCTGCTTTTATAAAATAACGAAGGTCTGGACGTCGTGGGCTCTTGCTCTATTTCATCTCACAATCACTCTACATTACATATTAGCGTATGTGTGTATAAACCGAACGGGTAGTAAGACGCGGTGCTAATAATAGTTCTTATAACGGACCAACATTAAATTCGGACTGAATTTTCTTGTGATAAATATTACTGTACAGTGTTGGTGAGTAAGAAAGAGATAGAGATAGATAGTGGGGGAGAGAGAAACTTAGCTGATGACATGAGCGCAGCAATCTCCTTGTAGAGAACACCCAAGACAATAATAAATATTACTGTAATTTGTAACAGGTGGCTTGTTAGTAACGCTTCAAATAGGGTGACACTCAAAATGTTCATTTTAAAACCCTTAAAACCAATAATTGAGAAGGGTCATGTGTTTCAGAAAAAGTAGGAGATTGAATATTTTGTTCACCAACAAATAGTAGCATTGTTTGTCTTTTATGTAAACAAACAATCAGTTTTTGGAAATACGTCGTTTTCATTTGGTCTTGTTGGTCAGTGATGGGTAGGTCGGGTGCAAATAAAAGATCTCAAAATTTTGAAAAAAAATAAAGAGTGACTCCTAATGTTTTAGATAATAAATATTTTTTTGATAAAATAAGGTACAAAATTGAGTTGACTAGAGTAAATTGACTCCCTGTAGTAGAAACCTGTGCAATGATCTATGTAATTGTACTTGTACTTAAAATGTTTTAAAATTCTATAAAAATGACTTGCTATTTTGAAGGGGGAAATACTCCTCTTTCCGCCTTCCCTCCCACATTCAAGATGCGCCAATGTAATATATTAAGGGGAGAGTGATAGTTTGTATATTTATCATCAGAGATGCGGGACGATTGAATATTAGATTACTCAAATCTCTCAAATAATGAAGTACCAATATTCGAGAGATTCAAGATTCAGAAAAATCTAAAAAAAGAAAATACTAATATGAAGGCTCCGACTTGAAATAACCATTTAAAACAATTAGTAAGGGGGATTTTTGATAAAATAATAAAATAACAAATGAAATGGTATTAAATTAGTTAATCGACTAAAACTGTATCATTTTTGTTATTTACTACGTGATAGATAAGAAAAGTAAACAAAACAATGATTATAAATTACGCCAAGCTCTTAACGACACGTTTTTTAAAGTTAAATTTTCAATAGATTCACATTAACTGAAGTTGAACATTTTTAAGGATTCAAGGATTCAAATTGGGATTCTATATTAAAAATAAGTGTTTAAATTTGTATATAATTTGACGTTTAAAGACAAAACACCATCATTAAGTTGTCATAAAGGCAGCAGCTTGCTAGTATAAAGTTTTCTTGGGAATTATATGTGTTTGAATATTAGAAAATTTACATATGTTTGAAAATAAATTTTTAACTATTCGTATTTGAATTTCAAATATTAAATTCTGAAATTGTGAATTAAATGTGGATTTTCAAATTATTTGTGGATTTTCTAATACCTAAAACATATATTGGTTAGTTAAATTTCACAACACACTATTGATTTTGTAGATGTTGCTAAATGGTTTGTATTCAAATTGCAGTAAACACCTTTATTTTAATATGCCTTTTAAATTTATTTTGATCCACTTCATCTGCATGATGTTATCTTGCTAAATAACAAATTGCAGTAATTTAAATAGTTTAAAAAAATTTTAATCGAATCTTAAGTATTAATATTCATGGGGTGATATTACTAATAGGAGTTTAGTAAAATTACTAGACAGAAATCAAAAATTAAATAGTATACTACCTTGCTAATTTTTTGAGCCTGTTTGGATAATTATTATTGCTTTCGGAGTCTTACTCCATATTAATTAAGGCTTAAAATTTTTCAAATGTATTTTTTGTTATTTTTAACAGAAACCTCTTTTTATTTTATTTCATAAGTTTAATATATATTTTTAAAAGCTTATCCAGAAATTTGTAAACCTCAGTTGAAATAGATTTTAATTCGTAATAACCTAGAAAGTGATATTTTGTATTCATTATTTTGTTGATTGTGTCCAACACAATGACTAGTGTTCGTTTGTGTGTGGTTTTTCATATGCCTTTTGAAACTAAGTTTGTGAATTTTTTATCAATACATATTATTTTTTATATATTTATATGCTTTATCTAACTAGTTAATTTCTATTAATACTATTTTTAAAATTTTGAAATACAAACATTATGTTTTAGTTTACTTGCTGTTTTATTTTCTACTTGTTTTATAATTCTGTTCGCCAGATGACATTAAACTGTGTGTTGTTGCGTTTATAAGCCACAGATATTATATTTAAGGTCACCGTCAATCTTAAGGGGGAGGTCTTCACGAAGATCTGGAAACAGTGGCACTTCAAGATCACAAAACGAGTCCTCAAATAATTCAACACTTTCTGCTGGGGGCAATAACAACGAATGATTGAATTTAATTGAAAAACCACAAACAGGGCTCCTTTTTGGGCTTTATTATAATCTTCAATCAGTGAAAGTTTGAATAAAATGTTGCTTCCTTTAGTGTATGGTGTCTTACTTCCTGTATAAATGCTTACACTTACGGGGCAGGTCTTGGAAAGGTATAATTTAAAGGAAGTGTAACCTCATTTAAGTAGAGGTAGAAAGAGAAAACCAATCATGTAATAAAACTATTCAGTACAGAAAATTGAGACTCAAACTATGAACTGTCAACCACTGGAAAACTATACTAGACGAGTCTAATACTTTATATCTACATGACTACTAGTGCGGATAGCAGCAATGTTAATGAAAATAAGTTAATTTAGTATTTTGAAATGATTACATATAAATTTTAATATTATATAAACCAAAATTGAGAGGTCTTGCCTCCATGATAGCTTTAATAATATCTTGTTCATAAAAATTGGAGCCTTCTTTGGTCGAGATTAAAGTGATTGTTTACGTATTCTTAACATTTTTGATTCGAACCTCGGTTGGGTAGTGAAGCAGTATGAATGTTATATAATTAGGGGTACCAGACGCCAGTAACTTTGAAGTGTTAATCACCAGAATACGTTAGTAAAGGTAAAAAAATGTGTGTCCGTGTTTTTGGCAGTAAAGATAATTTTAAGGGGTACGTTTGCCAAATTCTCTGTTGGCTTTCCGCAAGATGTGGCGTCAAGGTTGTATAATAGCCTGGTTTGTATCTTAGTGCTATAACAGGTTAACAACCGTCAAATTGAGGGGGTGTGATAATGTGATCAAATACTATATGATAGCGTTGAGTTCGAACTCCCACTGGGTAAACTGAAAGTGCATTTTTCCTACGTAAATTTCTCTCCCTGCCTTAGTTTAATTCGCTAAAGATGAATGTAAAATAATTGCAATATACTCCTTAAGGATAATTAAGTTTTGGTAACAAAAATTTTCATCTAAAAAACTGCTTCCTAAAGATAACCAGTAGGTAAGAAAATTAAATGTAAATTAAAATAAAACGAAATAAAGAATTTTGCAAGCTTTATTTTTATCGAAAACTAATCATTCTTTAGTCCCTATCTCACTAACCCCACACTCCAGGGATATTTTAATTTAATTACAAACATTAGGTATGAATAATTAAGTTAGATTTTATGGTAAATGTAACTGCATTTGCATATAAGGATAGTGGGAAGCAGTTAACGAGGAAAAAAACCGTGATTCAAGTCTTGACTTACTTATCATCGTTAAAACAAACAAGACGAACTCACCGATTAGGTGTGAAAGACCTATTAGATTGTTATAATGCGTAGATACTTCGTATATTCCATTCACGGTGGGAATTGACTTCTGAAAGGCCTTTTACCCTACCATAAATCTACTATATAGTAGGATATTGGTAGGAAAAAAGACCTTTCAGAGAGTAATTCCTACCGTGAATGGAATATAAGTAATCTAGAATGTGGGTCAGACTAACAATTATAAGCGGGAGAAAAAATAAGTGGTATTTTGCCCCACACACATACTTTCTCTTTCTTTGATCTTAATATAGAGGCATTTACTAAAAACTAGTAAGATTTGTGAAACTAAATAATATTCATTGTAGAAAAAACACTCCAATACAGAGAATAAACTAAATAATATACACTGCTACAAGAACATTGGTAAAAGAGGACCACCTCTGTCCGCCAAAGAGCATAAAAATCAAATTCATATTTCAAAGTACTCCATAAAATATACGTTTGCTTATAGCTTAGAAACTATCGGCTTTATATCAATATATTTCAGATTAAAATATGTAATAGTACAACTTTAAAATGATAAGCTATTTTGCATCTCAAATATTTGCAGAGTTGTCATCAAATTTGGAAATGTCCTCTTCTCTAAAGTGCCCTTAAAGTGATTATCATGGGGTAAAGAGAATAATCCTTTTGTTTGTAATTTTAAACAATGCCTAAATAAAAAATGTAATAAAATGCGGTAGACTGGATATTGATAAATTCAATTTTATCTTTTTCTACCCTTCATTAAACTACCCTTAATTTAGGGTTAGATATATAATTCCAAAAATGCTTCGAGATAAACTTATAAAAATCCTAGATACGAAGTTTTAGCCCTATCGGTAAAATGGTTTCGGCTCTAGTCCGACAGACAGACAGACGGCATTGCGAAAACAACTTCTTGGTTTCAGAGGGTCATGAAACGTCGCCATTTAGAAAAATATTGAGTTTGATTATCTTGACAATCACAATACTTCTCTCTCCGAGGGGTCTATAGAGAGTGAAGTGCTGGTGTAGATTTAAAAAAAGGTTCATAGAAAACCTAATAAAAAGAAAATTTAAAAGCCCCTAACTTTTTAAGGAATTAACCGTTCTTAATTTTGTATTCTACTGCAGCAAAATAAATAGTTTACAAAATAGTTTGTACTTTAAAACTGTATCTGACCATACAAATCTGAAGTTTCTGTTTTACAGTTGTTCCATTAAAAACAAATAGTAATAAATGATTGGACCAGATTAGCTTGACGCCTAAGTCTGCGTGCCCACCAATTAGGGTTTCAGTCAATTCACTATAAATATCTAGTTTATTTAAGCAATATCAAGGTACGTCATTGCTGACTTGACACACTCTTTCTACCGCCATAAATGTTAATGTTGAGTAGTGCTTAATATTTTATTTATCATTTTAACTACTCACAGAAACCTTCACAGACTAATCTAAGGACATAGAAAAGGTGTACATTTTAATTTTAGAAATCAATATTGCCTGTGTATAAAAACATTTATGGAAAACATCACCTCAAATTCACCCAGTAAGAATATAAATATATGTAACTTTACGTAAAAATGGTAAAAGTTCTATCCGTTGTCAAATCCTAATAACAAGGATTTTTAACAGCATTTTTCAGTGGGTTTAAAGCGGGCCCGCATGACAGCATTGCACACTATTCACCTCACACGGATATAACTCCACCTTGCGCCGTGCTCATGTGCAGGGCATGTATGTGTATGAGCCGCTTAAGACGGTCCCACACTATCCGCGAATGCTAACGAATGTTCGTGTATCGGGTGATTGTCCGAGTAGTGTGGGAGGCACACGAATGGTGAATGTTGAGTCAAATATTCGGTATTCAAGGGGTTTCGCCTTGGGATCGGTCTCTTGCTTGACACGATTCAAAGGAAGCGAATGTTCGCCACTGGAGTCTCGGTGAACATTCTAAACGCTCCCACATAACACTTCAGTCGTTCGTGTCGTCTGGTTGAGTACACACTGGGTGCTGAACTATTTCTACCATTTTGTGACTATTGTAAAAATGTCAAGTTCGTTCATTTAATGCTTTACTATTATTTATACAATATTGTATGTTGTAGTATGCCATGTGATGTAACATTAAATATTTGTTTTATTTAATAAGCTACACCAAATATCTTCGCCGACTTTGATTTGATTTGGTACGAATTGTATCAATCAACATGTCATCACTAGCGTGGTCCATTGTGCATTGGATGCCAACTACATCCGAATTGAATTATTTGACCGAATATTGGGGGCAGACATTAGCGAGAAGGGTGTAAGCTCCACAGAAGGCGGATATTCGTGTAGGTTTTATGACATAATCGAGTGACGAATGTAGGCGAACGTTCGGGCGAATATTTGGCCGAAACATTCGTCAGCATTCGTGAATAGTATGGGAGCGGCTGTAAGTTCCGTCAAACCTACAGAGTTTCCCGCTTGGTAGGAGTCACTAGACTTGCATTGCACTTGGTCAATGTTGATGGTGAGATCGGGGCTCAAATCCCGGTAGGCTGGCCGGCTACATTGGCAGTAGATTTCTATATATGGTTTTAACATCCTTTCTCTAACTCCATATACCGAGTAAATAATTGGGGACTATCAGTGTGAATTTCGATTAAATAGATCAACAACGAACCAGATTTTTACTATTCGGTATAAATATTAGAAAAATGTGGGAATACAAACTTATATTACATCAATCATTACCATACGAATATTTTAAAAGGGTCTTTGGTTCATTTAAAAGAAACAAACTATATGAAATTTTAATTACGTTTGGGATAATCAAGAATCTTTTCAATTTAATTGATGTATGTTTGAGAGATACGCCTGGAAAGGTAGGCTACGTGTTGGGTGTCATTTATCAGATACTTTCAAAATACATAATGTGTTGAAACACAAAGATGCACATTCCCCATTACTTTTTAAGATAGCCTTAGAATATGCTACTAGGGTAATGCAAGAGTGTAGGGAAGGGTTGACACTAGACGATACAATGCAGCTGTTAGGATACTCAGATGGTTTAGCTTTGTCGGGTAACAGTAAGGAGGCTGTTGCAAGAAATGCAGACAGTTTACTAAAGTCTGGTAATGAATTAAGTTTAGATGTGAATGCTGTAAGAACAACGTATATGATCACAGAGATAATACATAGTGATTACGATAATGAGACTACTGCGAACAACAACTCATTTGACCGGGTTAATGAGTTTGAATATTTAGGTGAAATTATTTCAACTAGCAACAACGATATTAGAATGGAAATTAGGAACAGAATGTAGTTAGAAAATAAATTCTATTATTCGATTAGTATGTTGTTGATATCTCGCCTGCTTTTAAGGAATGTAAGAGACTGAATATACGAGTACAAAACGGTAATTTAACCGGTTATTCTCTATGGCTGTGAAACGTGGTCTTTTGCTTTACATGACAAAAACAAATTTAGGGTGTTCTAAAACAAGGTGCTTACGAGATAAAATAAGATATTTGGTCCAAAAAGGGATGAAGCTATTGAGGAGTGGAGGATCTTACATAATGATGATTTACATATCCAATACTAATAAAAAAATATTATAGGATAATCAGATTAAGGTGGTCAGCATAAATGGGAGAGTCTAGAACCGTTTTCGAGGTATTTACTGGCAAACCCAATAGAAATAGTCCATTGGGAAGAACTAGATTCAGATGGGAGAGTAACAATAGAATGGACCTTAAAGAGATAGGGTGTAATGAGGTGGACTCTATATAACTAGCTCAAGATAGGGATAGGGTGTAATGAGGGAGACTGGATAGAACTAGCTCAAGATAGGGATAGGGTGTAATGAGGGTGACTGGATATAACAAGCTCAAGATAGGGATAGGGTGTAATGAGGGAGACTGGATAGAACTAGCTCAAGATAGGGATAGGGTGTAATGAGGGAGACTGGATAGAACTAGCTCAAGATAGGGATAGGGTGTAATGAGGGAGATTGGATAGAACTAGCTAAAGATAAGGATAGGGTGTAATGAGGGGGATAGATAGAACTATCTCAAGATAGGGATAGGGTGAACTGAGTGGACTGGATAGAACTATCTCAAGATAGGGATAGGGTGAACTGAGTGGACTGGATATAGCTATCTCAAGATAGGGATAGGGTGAACTGAGTGGACTGGATAGAACTATCTCAAGATAGGGATAGGGTGTAATGGGGGAGATTGGATATAACTAGCTCAAGATAGGGATAGGGTGTAATGAGGTAGATTGGATATAACTAGCTCAAGATAGGGATAGGGTGTAATGAGGGAGACTGGATATAACTAGCTCAAGATAGGGATAGGGTGAACTGAGTGGACTGGATAGAACTATCTCAAGATAGGGATAGGGTGTAATGAGGGAGATTGGATAGAACTAGCTAAAGATAGGGATAGGGTGTAATGAGGGGGATAGATAGAACTATCTCAAGATAGGGATAGGGTAAAATGAGTGGACTGGATAGAACTATCTCAAGGTAGGGATAGCATGTACTGAGATAGATTAGATGGATCTGGCTCAAGAAAGGAATAGATAGAGTATGTCTGTAAGTTTAGCAATGAAATTTTGAGTTCCTAATGCCATACAGTAAGTAAGTAACATTGATATTATTTTATTATATTTTTTGTATTATGTTCATTATATTCATATGATTATTTAAGTGACAGCTGCAGATCACATCAGTTGACGTATGAATATATTAACATTGGTTTAGTACATTATCTGACTGTTAAAAAGTGTATTCTTAACTAAATCACAGTATACATAGTTGCTCGATTTCCATGTGCAATTCACCTGTTTTTATTTCATTCTCTCCCTACATTAATGGAGGTGTATTTTCCCTAATTTGTCTCAATTGCTACAAACCCATAATAAACCTTGTTTTAAACGTGAAAATGAAAATAAAAGTCTTAAAAACAATGGAGTAATCCGTGCCTTACATTCTACAAGTGGTGACATATCCCACTGTTTCACCAAGGAAACTTCACACCAGGCTATTCCTGTATTCGCGGGCTTTAGACTACTGGGCCTAAGCCAGCGATGTGTAGGCTACTTTGGCTCTATCTCTCTCTCACTCACTCTCTCTTCTCAGCCTTAAAAACTTGCCTTGTTCAAAACAACATCCTCACAACCTTTTAGCCGTCAAGTGCAGTGTGAAGTGAAGTGAAGTGCAGTTCTTGTGGGGTCCGTGGTTCGCGTCTCGTCGCGTGTGATATACGACCAACATCGGGTCAAGGTCAGATGAATAGCTCGGGTCAACAGATCCAAGTGCTCGAGACTTAAGGGGCATTTGCCTTAAGGAACATAGTGCCACCAAGGATTTAATTTACATACATACCCATTAAATTATCTAAATTAATTTTAAATCAATTTTAACAGTCACGTGTGTAATCTCATGCGTATTTACATTGCTATTACCAATATTTCTATATTTCCATTACCAGTAATTTTAGTGCCTCAATTATTCGAATTTATTTGGTTGCATCATTTACCTCACTCAAGCTTTTTTTTAACATGTTTTCAGTTTTAAATGTGCCACAAGTCATTGTTTATATTTGATGCTTTTTATCGTGGAATGTCATTTGGCCATAAAATGTTTCGTGGACGTCCGTAAATAGTATTTGGAATGTGAAAATAATATGTCCTTGTAATACACAACTCTTTTTTTTTTTTT
>CABFVX010001937.1:26548-56182 GCA_902151425.1 Timema shepardi | reverse complement strand
TTTTTTTTTTTTTTTTTTTTAGATTTTTATACACCAACATTAATTTCTAATTTTTAATGTATCCTATTATTTTTAAATATTCTTCAAATATAAAGCAAAATATTCAGGAAGGAAACTTTGTTTTAATTTTCGTTTATCGTGTAGTTGTATAGATTTATCTTTAATAGTGAAATTTAACATTATTTCTATGGATAAATAATTAATTTTTTGCCATTTATTTTAACTGAGATTCGCAACATCATTTTTAATAGCTATAATAGCTCAAATTAATGCCAGCCAAATTATTATTTAAAGATGGTTACCAAGAAAAATGTTTAGTAATTTTTATTTAATTCTAAACTTAAGTTATTTATTTGTTTATTAGAAATCATTAACTTGTAAATATAATTTTATTCAGACTCTTTAAAAAAGTTGATGTTAAAACAATGTATGACATTCAAAAGTTTAATACTATTACTTCACAGACTAATCCCATATTCTCGTCTCAGGCCTACTATAATTTAAAAATAATAAAAACATCGTTGGTGTTCTGATAGAAACATGACTTCTTAATAGCTGTATATTATTTGTGTGACCTGAAATAATAACTTTTGTTTATGAGCTGACCTTCCGTTGAAATCATTGTATTTATAATCAAAATGTAAGCTATTTATAATAAATTAGTAATGCCCATTAAAAAATATAACTAAATAAACTCTTAGTAATGATATGGCATGGATAAGTGATTCCATGCATAAACTTTTTTTTTATTTACTCAAATATACTGTACGTACGCATACATCTTTAGTTGAGATAATAGATCAAATAATTCTCATTTATGCTTCAAATAACTGTTTCTCTGCATTTATTATAGAAAACCTGCACTTTAATTAGAAATATAATACATAAATAATAAAATAATAAACATAATTTTTTATTGTACGAATATTTATGTAAAAATAGAAAGTTTAAATAACTACACACATATTTTATGTGCACATTTATTTATGTAGAATTATCAATGAGTATAATAGGACAGATGTATAATTTTGCTTTTTTAATAAATAGCATATTTTTTAATTTTGTCCGGTAATCGATTCGAATTAGGGACTTCTGGCTTAACTCGTCACTGTTCTATAATGGCTGTGGAGTACTAGGATATTTACTGTATTTAATAGAGAAATTCACCACAGACTTGATTAAGTTTCCAGTTTTATCAGCTCAGATAAAGATATATGGTTCGAATCCCTGTCTAGACACAATTTCTAAACATATTGTTCCACCATCTTATAGGTCTTTTGGTTAATTATCTGAAATATTTGTAAAATAACATCCATCTACGGGATTGAAACCAATGATCTTGGAGCTTACGTGGCATACTCCTACATTTTATCCGCCTATTTTCATCCAGTGCACAAGGTCAGTTCCCGCTCTTAACGCAGCCCCATACCTTGAAATAGGACAAGCAAGGTTATTTGAGTGAGAGGTTAGCAAGTCTGACTACAAACCGAAAGACGGAAAATATTTGTCTGATAATTCACATGCAATTGCCTATCAAGTTTATTTCCATATTCAAACTAAATAGGGTATATTTGAGACTAATAGTAAGTACTGAAACCAGGGTAGGTCTATTAATATTAATCATTAAAAAAAAGGCAAATAGCTCCAGTCCAATCTTGGACGAGCTGGTAACCTTAGTAATAGGTATCGGATTTAAATTTCATGTACAGGGTTTAAATCTCAATTCAATAGCATTTTAGTCATTATATATTAAAATATTAAATTCTTATTTAGAATTTTTATGGGCCCTAAAACACAAAACAGTATAGATCTAATGAATTAGATGCCTTGTGTTTTTTTAGGATGTAGTGTTTTTTGTGCCATGCGTATTTATAAAAAAAATCTTGAATTAGAGTCAAGCTTTAGGGCTTTAGCTTGACAAATAAACGTGTTACCATATTTTCAGATAAATTGATAGATGAAGCTATCAGAAATTTTTAATTCGATTATAGTAATATAATGAAATTAGTATTAAGTAGTAGTAAGTAATGAACCATGTTAAATATTTAATCCTAATTGTTATTAAAATATGGTGGGGTTTTCTTCCCTAACCTTTTTATCTGGGTGCAGCAACGGGAAATCTGGGGTAATTCCTTAAAACATCGAACAGATATCAGCCCGAATGACGACTTTAGACGGTCAAAATATAATATGCCCACATTACTTTGATATAATTTATAAAGCAAACAAATGTTAAGTTAACTTCCACATTTGTTTAATCAGTCGTCAAAAATAAACAAACTAGGCTATAATCATACACCAAAATGTTTTCAGTTCGTTGCTCAGTTAGTTTTCCCTCCAAAGTTATAGTTGTAAAAAAATAAAATGTTTGTTACTACATATCATATGATTTTATTCAGAAATGTTTCCTCTTTCTTTAGTTGTTTAACAGATATTTAAAAATAAAGTAAATTGCTACCATTTTCCAAGAACCAATAACCAAAATTAACAGTTATTTGTAAGGAACCGATACAGGAACCCTTAAAATAAATTTTCTAAGAACCATAACCGGGATTGGAATATATATATAGGTTCGTAAAGGTTTTTATCGGTTCTTAAACTATTTTTTTAAATCTCATTGTGTCTTTCTTTCTTTCTTTAACTGAATCTTATTTAAAGATAACTCATATGTTTCCTTTTCTCGGGATTTTTTTGTCAAAGTTGAATGTATTCATTTATATTTTTTAAATGTAGATAACTCTACATTTTTTCCAATGTAGTTTTTTATTTATGAATTGTATAGTGGTAGTATACCTATTAATAATAATAAAAGAATCAGGACAGGAGCTTGAATAATAACCAAAAAAGCACCGGACCTTTTATTTTTATTTTACTGGGACCAGAACCAGAACCTTAAAATATTTACTGAAATAACCGGGAAAAAAACCAAAACTGATAAATATTTGGTTTGACTCCTTGATTAAAAACTCAAATCATTTACCCTTAGTTCGAATCACTTATACAAATGTATATACGCACATACGATTATATTTCTCTAAAAAAAATATTTTTTTTTCAAGACTCCACATCAAGAAGAGGGTGTAAAAAAACTTTACACATCCTGATGGAACAGTAGCACTCCACGGGCTTCGAACCACGGCCCCCAATATCGCAATGTGTATATGGTGAGGAGAAGAAAATTGCCCTTCGAGAGGTGTTCATTCAAACTACATGAGAGAAACTTATTCGTGAAGAAATGTCATTCTTGTAAGGCTTCTGTTTGTCGTTTCGGCTTTATTGTTGATAAGAAGTCCCACATTTATTGTGAAAGCAGTGGAGCTATCTCGAGATATATATAGTCAAGGGCGCTCTTATAACATTCATATTTCAACAAGTGTTTGGATTTAAATATACGAATATAATAATTGTTTTATAACCCTATCTCCTGGCAAGATTAATATAATCGCTTAGTTGTGACCACGGAGAAGAGGTCTCGCACAGCTTGAAATGGAAGTGGTTCAATTTAAGATGTTCGTAGTCTGTTGGTGATGAATTAATACCGGAACATTTTGGTGATTTTAACTGGAAGAGAAACTCAATCAAGAGCTTCTGTTTGAAACATATGAAAGTCCAAAAACAAGAAGGTGGTGTTGGTAGAATTATTGCAAACATTGTTGTCACTTCCAAGGACTGCAGTCCATCATGAATCTGAGTACCAGTAAGAGCGTGGGTAACATCCTGGGACTCCACCGGCAGACGAGCCAACAGTTCCAGCAACATTCTCTGAGGAAGAGTCAAAGCACCAGTAACTGTGTCATCATCAGCAAGAGGGGTTTCAAACCATCCGACAGGTTCGACCCTCACAAGAGAGAGTTCCTGACGACGCTGAGCAGTCGACTGTTGCATATCTCCTTGGTACGTACCTGCTATAGTTTAGTGTAAGAGCTCGATCTACACGATTAATTCATTCCGGAAACTTCCTTTTAAGTTAAAAACCGCGCAAACCGAAGGGAGCTTAAATACGATGAATTTTTTACATATAAATTTCAAAGTTACAGCACTGGGAGAGCAATGCTGTCAAGCATGCGTGTTCAACAAGTTGCATAAGAACTAGGAGCCTGGTACTGCGCATGTATTAATGGCAAGCACTTTCTGTTATGCAGGACCATAAATGATGACCCTCAGAACTTATTCCCATTTCTAAATGGACTGCTGAGTTGTTTACTATTAATTGTGGTATGTACTGCTGCCGTGCTCCAAGGTATAGAGGTGTGTAGTGCCACAAGTCTAGGTCCTATGCAACCTGTTGTACACGCATGCTTGAACAGATTTTCTCTCCTGGCGCTGTACGCTGAAACTTTGAACAGAATTTAATAGTATTATCATAATTTTTGGATGTATAAGGATGTTGTATTTCTTTTAGTTCAAATCAACTATATGTGCAGTTTGGGCTATGAGTTTCCGAACACTTTGTATATGTGCATATGTTTCAAAGGATGATTAAAGCTAAGAAGCTCCTTCTTACGAAAATCATACTTTGAGAAAATAAAACTCAAAAACCTTTTTTTTAATTATGACCACGCTGTCAGCTGTACCATCTTACTAGGAACGTCAGTAAGAGAGGTGTTTAAGAATTCTATACTCAAACAAAAAATATTGTATTTTTACCCCCCACTGAGGATATCTCTCCACTACCCCTCATGTTATTTCTGGCTGTAGGCTTATGATGTGTGGAGTTAAAAAAAAATGAAAAAATGCTGGCTCCGTACTTGCATGAGGGAAACTGTCTGAAAATAATTCTCTTTACCTCTATGCGAATGAAAGTGCATAACCTCAAAAGTCAACCTCATCAGTCAATGTTAGGTAAAAGTGATCTCTTGAAATTTTTGGTTTGAATACTCTCTCTCAGGTCAATAAGATGATTGGTTTTAAGGATCTTATGTTAATTGTCTCAAATCCAACCTTCTCTAATTTTTTTTATGACTGTACCGAAATCATACTTGTCGAAACCTGCATAAGAGCAATTATTATACTGACCAGGGAGAGATTATTAAAACCAAAGGGTTTCACTCGACTAACATTGACTGAGGAGGTTTGGTTTATTAAATGTGTACCCTAATTCGCATGTAGAGAGTAATTGAAAACTTATCCCAAAATATAATTTATATATGATGTAGCTTAGAGGATAATAATTGCTCTAATGTAAGTTTCGACAAATACTTTCACAAATACTCCAAGAGATTTAGCTCCACCCAAAACCTTCGATGATGATGATATCTCAATCGGTGACGCCACATCTCTATTCCTGGGCTTCGGGTCAAAACTAGACGAACTATTGCTGGAGGACGGGATCGTCACAGTCAGAAGAGGCGACTGTTCCTACAAATCAGTGGCGGTACCGTGCTTAAAGGCCATCACTGAAACAGCCGGATCCGGTTTAAAATCTGCAGGGAAGGAGCGGTACTGCCCCGACCAGTCGAGGTGCCCCACAACTTCGTCAAAACCCTCTCTTCACTGGACATGGACATAGTTATCAACGACTGGCTACGAGAAGGCCTACTGGAAGCGAACGAAAATATGACGGACTCCTTCGCAGCCTTCCTCATGCCTAAAAGCAACCACTCCCTGAGAGTGATCCATGATTTCAATCCCTGGATTTAATATATATTATATATATATATATATATATATCCACCCAGATTCATCCTAGGCAGCGCAGGCAGCGCTCTCATGAAGATACCAACAGATCTACCCATGGAAGATTGACTTACGATCGGGGTTCTTCCACATTCCCATCTCCAAGGATTCAAGATAATTCACGGGCATCTATTATAAAGGAAGAAAATATTCTCCCACGAGACTACCGATGGGGCATATTCTCGCCCCAGCGATACTCCAGAATATCGCTAAAGAGAAGATTGAATGCATCTCTGAAGTGGAACTCGAACTACAAGGCATCGCATATCTCGATGATATTTTGTTTCACTGCGCAGATCCGAAGAGACTTGAACACGTTCCAGACCTACTGACGACACCGGGCTTCACGATTATCGAGGAGAAATCGTCAAAACAACCAACTCAAGAGATAGTTTACCTAGGCTTCAGAATCGATACCCGCACCTCAACCCTGGAACTAACGGAATAAGCACATCAAAGGGCAATGGCTCTCCTGAAACCCTTAGGGAGAACAGACGATAAGGGGGCTCACAGGATAGCCGGGTATTTTAGCTGAATAGTAGATAACCTAAAGTGGCCACAATACGCCACGGCGAGATTCTACCAACGCCTGCCTGGTTTCGCGTTGAGACTCCTAGCCTTTCTGAGATGCTGCTGATGCGATTGTAAAACACCCACCCAGGGACGTCTACTCAGACGCTACGCATTGGACCATGGCAGGTTACACACCCTATAGGAACGCCTGCGTGGTACAATGATTTTCCACTCCGGAAGAGATTAACCGCGCTGGGGTTATAACAGCACTACTATCTTGTGGGAACACCAAACATAACGGACCCAGGTAATCCGTCTGGGAACCGATAGCACAACGGTTTGCCATGCAGCATTGAAAGGCCACGGACTAACGTTTGCGAGTACGGACATGTGCAACCTGCACATGTTCGTAATGAACAAAATAAGGAAGACATGGATTGTCAAATTTTGTATCCCGTCAGAGCTGAACCCAGCGGACCACCCATCAAGAAGACAAACGATTCGGATGATGTAAGAAGCAGCAACGGCAGTAGAAATAAACATCGGCCAAATTCCAACACAATTGTTAGATTTATTTTACACTTAATTGTTAACTGGTTTGTATATGCTCTGAAATGGTAATAAAGGCTACGGCCACTGCTGCCTTCTAGCTCGTGGCTGTCCCTCTCGGGACCTTCCGCTCAGTCTCCACCAGCCATGGGCCATAAAAGGGAGGAGCGAGGAGGCTTCGGAGTTCGGGACTCAGTCATCGGCGGGGAGACACAGCAAGCACCTTTCAATGAACGAAAGGGGAGATCGGAGATGGGCGGACCCGACCACTCACCCCACATTTCCCTCAATACAATTGTTTTAACCTCAAATAGAGAAACTTTCAATAAGACCTGACTTTATCGAGCTTTCTATAGCCTGAATATATAACTCTTACATCTGTCTTACCAATGTCATGTATTATGTTTAAAGTGGCGGTTTATAGATGGCATTGCTAGTCATAAGTCGAGGACTTATTGTGCTATGTTCATTTTATTTTCAGTGGTGATATACTCACACCCTAAAATAAGGGTTATATCATTTTCAAATATCGTGTATAATGTGAACGTTGTTTGGAGGAAAGACTAAACAGATTTTGACTACATTTGAAGAGAACGCAAGCTTAAATCAATTTTCTCTATTTATATAAAAAATGTTTGGCCAAAAATAAATAAAATATCATTTATTCAAAGCGATTAAGTTTTATTTTCTACACATAGTAATAAAAAACATTATCAAATACTTGCCGTTAGTAGAGTGGAATTTGAGCAAAGGCATTTTAAATGAAGGGCTAAATGTCAGTTTCTTATCCCACTAAGCCTAGGAAATTTTGTTTTAGAATAGTTGAAATACTTTGTGTCAAAATTAAATAAACGATCTACTGAAGCAAGATTTAATTTGTTTTGTCTAAAACAGTTTTTGTTATAAAAATTATTAAAATACGAACCTTAACTCGCGTCCTCTTACATCCAACCTTAAGGTTAAGCTGTGGGGGACCCGAGAAAAAGCCAGTGTTTTTGCGACTTTTATTTCAAAACTTTTTGTTTGTAATTATATATCCAATATTGCTTCAGTACAAACATAACGTTTAGTTTTCACTACATATTGACTTCAACAGTTGTTGCATATCTGTCAAGGACAGGCCCGCAAGGTGCTAAAGCCAGGCCTGGTATCAGGGGCAAAGTGCACCCCACCTCCTCTATGTTCTAATTGACTTCAGGGGCGGCGAAAGATTATTGGTCTAGGGGTGGTAGATTAGCTTAGCAAATAAAAAATTTGTTTTGAGGGGATTTGACCCCAAAGCTAAAGGTAGGCTTGGGGAACCTGGGCGAGTGTTTATAGATAGGATACTTCCAAATAATATTTGGGGTAGACACCGTATGAATTATTATTTTAAATTATACTTCTCTATACACAATTTGGAGTACCCCTTTTCCGATTTTTTTTTAATTCGAATGTTCCTATAAGCTATTTAGATTTGTCTTTGTCTGAAATCTTTTGGAAAATTATATGCGTATTATATAAGGCATAAGCTATTTGAAGTGGTCCTCTCCCAGCAAATATTTGATAATGGGATGCCTCTAGAAGCTGTTTGAAGTAGTTTTACCCTTAGTTTTATTTTTAAAATTTGAGCTATCCAGATGATATCTAGTGTGGGCCTCTTCCAGTAAATTTCAGAAAATTGGATGCTCTCAGATGTTGTTTTGAATTTTACTCCTCTATACATTTTAGTAATTGAATGTCTCTTGAAGCTATTTGTAGTTAGTCCAATAACATTTTTCAGCTTAATATACGATAATATCAAAGGGGTGTGAAATAAATTTAGAGGGTGGCAAGTTTATGTCAATCAGGAGAATGGGGCATAAATTATTTCCCAAGGAGAGAAAGCCCCCTACCTCCCCCTCTCCCCCCTCATGTTATTCCACCATTAATCCGTAACTGAACAGTGAAATGTTAGTCCTATGATAAAATACTTAAATTTAAATTGGATTTAAATCAATGGCCGACTTTCTTCACGAAACGAGTTTAATTTAAATACAAAAATAATAGACTCCGTGAAACTATCAAACAATTTGAAACAAAAGACAAGACTGTACTGAACCAATGATATTATTGTGACAAATGTCAGTAAGTTCCTCCAGAGAGAACCCCATCTGGTGGGGTGGGCGTGCACTTTTCCTTAAAATTGGTAGGTATTTTATTTGATTATTATTCATGTTTTATTTAATTTAATCTATTACGTTTTTTTTTTAATTCTACTTTGGATCTTGGGTTCAGGGCCCTGGGAGTCCCGACCCGGTGTCATGGTACCAATAGCCCCTCCACCTCGTGGCGGGCCTGGTCAAGGCCAAGAGTATCCTGGAATTTAACGACAACTTTTTATCTTTATTTAAAAAGTTTTTCGCCTATTGCCGCTATGCTCATGACAGATATTCAACAACCGTTGAGGTCACCATGTGTAGAAAATTAAACTCTATGTTAGTGCTGAAGCAATATTTTATTTATTTTGACCAAACAAAGTTTGGTTATAAAAACTGCAAAAACACTGGTCTTGACTCGCGTTCTCTACATCCCCACCTTAAATTTAAAAGTAACTCAACCTTTATTAAGATAAGAGATAACCACATTCATACGTTAAATTTTATTTTAATCTAAATTTTAACATATTTAATATACATGTAAATGAGTAATTTATTATAATGCAACCCACACCAGTAGGCACGCGCACGAAATCTCAAGCTCGTCTAATCTGGCTTGCCAGTGATGCGGAGGTCAAGGCTCGAATCCCTACTAAATGTACTGAATATTGTTTTTACTAAATTGTTTCTCACTTTCTCTCCAAGAAAATGCGGGTATATGTCCTTTAAATTCTATCTTTCTCATCCTTAGTAAATTAATATAATAAATTATGAACAAGTAGTGGTAGGGTGAAATAATTATTTTTCTAAGGTATTATGATAGAATAATTTTTAAACAGTATTTTAGTAGGAAAAGCTCTTATAATTCTCGTCAGCCAAACAAATTATAATTTACCTATATTTTAATACAAAGATTACCTGCACCACAGGACACGTAGCTCAAGACAGCAGACTCGAAATAGACTGGATTACCATTATAAGGGAAGTCGTAGCTTTCAGCCAAATGCTCTGAGGGTGGATTTTACATACTCTCTCCACGTTATTGAAGAGTCACTTCCTCATTTCTCTCAATTCCCCTCCTCATCGCTACGCTCTATAGATAGAAGTAATTAATAATGCATGTGATAAATGCATTGACTATCAAAATTAACGATTTTCTCAATCAAAGGTCAAACGCAATGCGATTTAATGCCCTAAGCTATACAGTCACTGGTGAAAGTATCTTTAAGCCGGGTACGTGAACATTTCATGATTAAATAAAGGAAAGTTAATGGGAAACAAAAAAAGGGGGAAGGGGGGGGGGGTAAAGTGGAACTTGTGATTTCACTAGCTCACCGACTACAGCACCACGAGGCTACTTTAACGTTTCATGCTGAAATAATGCGAACAGAAAGTGAAAATAGATAAGGAGGTAGAGGAGAACACGTCAAGTCACCAGCTGACTACTGTAGCGTGGAAGAAATAAGGAGGTAGAGAAGAACACGTCAAGTCACCAGCTGACTACTGTAGCGTGAAAGAAATAAGGAGGTAGAGAAGAACACGTCAAGTCGTCAGCTGACTACTGTAGCGTGGAAGAAATAAGGAGGTAGAGAAGAACACGTCAAGTCACCAGCTGACTACTGTAGCGGCAGACCACGGATTGTATTTGATACAAAGTGTGTTCTGACTACAAACAGAGCTGGGATATAGTAACTTAATCCTCGAATATTTTCCTCTTACTTTAACCATGCTAGATGAAAAGGAGTGAATAATTGGCCAGTCAGAAGGAAGGCATGCACGTCAGCAAAACAGAGTAACGTAGCCGAGACCTTGACCAACCGCTGGCAACTACACAATACCGCTAAATTTAGTCCATTATCATGCAAGAACAATAGAATGCCTGTCTATGAGTATAATACTTGTTTTACACCATGAGGTAATATTTAAAGGTGAGGTATGAGGGAACGCTAGGTAAAATTCCATTATTTATTTTTTAGTTTTTGTAGCAAAAAATATATATTTGGCCAAAATAAATAAAATATTGCTTCAGTATGTATTGTACATTTACTTTAATCTTATGCAATCATTGAATATTTGCTATGGGCACGGCGGAATTTTACAATACGCTTTTCTTCTCATTTAAAAAGTTTCTGGTCAAACCACGCAATGTCCATGACAGTTATTCAAGAACTGTTGTGACTAATATGTCGTAGAAAATAAAAATAAACTTATATAGTGAAGCAAAATTTTATTTATTCTAGACAAATCAATTGTTTTGTTATAAAATCTTTAAAAAAAATACTGACCTTAACTTGAGTTCCATCCCTCCCTTAATCCCATCCTCCGACGCATCTTAAATACAATTTGGCCCTACCATGATTTGACTGTCCCTAGTTCAAACCTTACGGTAAGCACGCAGATAGAGGTGTCAATCTCGTCTAGTCTGGTTTTTATGTGATGGATAAATCGGAGTTTGAAACCAAGCCAGGGTTTTATTTATATTAAATCATTTCCCACTCGGCCTCAGCAATGATACAGGTATACTTTCTATGATAATTTATAAATTCCTATTCCCAAACCCAATAGTTAATATATGCGGAGAGCTTGGACGAGTAGTAAGATACGTATCACTTGAGAAAAATAATATTAATGAAGGTAGGACTAGTAGGTCATTACTATTAACAAGAGATATTTAACATTCGAGTTCTTAGCAGACCAATTATATCAACACATCTCACAACTAAACTTATTATATAACAGGTAGATCATCCAATCCCTTGGCTGTCAATTTATCACTATACAGGGAGTAGAGTAAAAAAGGGGGGAGGGGGGGTAGTTGTATTAATATTTTGACTGTTACGGGAATCGAATCAAGAACTCTAACCTCAGTAGTAACCGATCGAGTTAAGGAGTTGGAACAAATTAAGGGGGGTCCTTGAAAATTGATCTCCTTTTTATTAGTATTTTAGAACAAATATGGGCTTATCTAATAATTAATATTCCTTTTCAAGCACTTTTAATAACTATGGGTGATAATGGAAGTGTCCTCTACATTGTTATAATTTCGAATATATTATTAACCTATTCATTACATTAACTATCCGAAATTCTGGTAATTCATTCAGATATAGGCAGCTAGGATGCATGTACCTCAGACCACTGTCCAATTTATATTGAGAGCTTTATGAAGTCTTAAACCTGGCGGGGTAGAAGTTTCAAAGTTTCCATGAGTTGCGAAAACAGCTGAGTTAAGCGCTATTCGGAGCCCTCTGTGAATATAGTTTAAGGCCTAGTGACTTTTACTGTATGATAAGCGCATTCAAAAATATCAACTCCTTTCTCGATTCAATAAGCCAATGAAACACGCTTTAAGGTCATTAAAATAGATGTGATACCTATTATAAATAGGGACATGAAAAATGTAAATGTATACATTTAATTTTATTAGTGCTATTATTATTGTTTTAAAAACCACAGGATGATTTTCAGTCTAAGGGGTTAGTTTAACTATTGCGTACTCACAGCCCATTTTTGGCCATTTTGGTCCCTCTTCCTTTGAAAGCAAAAATAAGCAAATGCCTTCTCCTGGTCTTGCTTATGTTATTTTTGTCAACATTTTTTTATTTTTGTTCAAAGGAACAACGATTTTTATTTTATGCTATTTTTAAATTGCTGGTAATTACTAACATAGAAGTATAAATTAATAGTGTAAAATAATTAACAATAAATATTGTTGTAAACTGAATTTAAATTTATTGAATTATGTAAATAAAATTAAAAATATATAAAATGTTAAATATACACTTAATTGAAATTTTAAAGATTATTATTAGTAAATAAATGAATTTTTATATTATAAAAAAAATCTAAACCACTTTTAATCTTCAGGCTAGTTCCTTGAATCCACATCTTCACACTTTTAATTATTATGTGTCCATTTGAGATGATTGGGTCACGGCTACATTCTTTTCCGTCTCTCTGAATTAAGTAAGCATTGTTCCCCTTTTTTCATTCTTGTCGGCAAAAATAAGCAAATCTCAAGCTCCTCCAAGGTGCTAACGTGATACTAGAACTCCCTTTAAGTCCCACAACGACATGGACTATACGGCCTTTTTCTGGGAACTAAACTCGCTAAGGGATTATAAATATAAATATGTCCCTATACGTCTTAGAATAAGAGGGGGTTAACGCTGTGAACCATTAACCATGGTCTTTAAGATCAGAGATAGAGCAAAACCAGACATTTTAGTTGTTTTTTTGTTCCCCACATCTTAGTACCCGTTCAGGTTATACGTATAGGCCTACATTAATTACACCTATGTGGTAGGGATGAGGATAGTATAGTTAAAGAAGAAATATACCTACAGCCGTGTGAAGGAAGAGTGTGTAAACAATTTAATAAAAACTACCCTCATCACACCCAACCAGGACGTACCCGTCACCAGCAAACCAAACTAAACGAGCTTAACATTTAGACCATTTGCCCAAAAGATGCGTGTCTTTTTGTTGTTATTTAGTGGAATAATATAATGTTTAAGTCCGTGCAAATTTAATGTTTTTAACTTCCTCTAAGAGGTGCCAGTACTGTTTGGCAAAATCCTTTTTAGTTTTTGACAAAATTCCAAAATAAAAGTCCACAACCCAACTACAAATAATAGTATCTGTCGACAAGCCCCTCATCATGTAATTTGGTTTCCGTCCAAATGAATTGATCTCTTGGTGGCGTTCCGTTATAAAATTGGCATCTTCAGATTTGGTGCAATTGAATGAATCTGGAAACACTATGTCACTATTTCAAGAACAAAAAAAACACGAATAGGTCCACCATGTTCTCTAATGACTTAACGGCGTGTGTGTGGTCCTTTAGTAAACTTAAAGTGAGCTGTTCAGGCTCCATCTCAAGTTACAAGCTTTTAAATTCCCCTCTTACTCTCTCTTGAACTTGGACTCTCCCTCCCCTCACTAAAACAGCTTGGCAACAAGTAGTTCACTCTTCTGGGTCGTTTGTCTAACCTTTGATACGCTTGGTTTCTGAGCGCTCCCTCCCCTCACTACAACAGCTTGGCAACAAGTAGTTCACTCTTCTGGGTTGTTTGTCTAACCTTTGATATGCTTGGTTTCTGAGCGCTCCCTCCCCTCACTATAACAGCTCGGCAATAATTAGTTCACTCTTCCGGGTTGTTTGTCTAACCTTTGATACGCTTGGTTTCTGAGCGCTCCCTCCCCTCACTACAACAGCTTGGCAATAAGTATTTCACTCTTCTGGGTCGTTTGTCTAACCTTTGATACGCTTGGTTTCTGAGCGCTCCCTCCCCTCACTATAACAGCTTGGTACTAAGTGTATCATCCTGCTAAGACTATTCTACATCCTTCGTCACTTTCTCGCCCCCCTTTAACTGTTCAGCAATGAGTTGCAATCTAGACTTGACAATTATTTAGATGTATAAAAATAATAATTTTAATCATTATATTATAAACATAAGGACTACAGTCTAAATGCTGTGGCTACATGTCCTAAGGTAATAACAAGTACATCCTCTGTCTTGCAGGCAATGTCTGGGTGACCCACTTTTAACGCCATCAATCTCGATGTAAGGGTTGTTAAACATTTCTAAGTTGACATCGAATAAACAGCCTTTTCAGAGAGCTGGCAGCCGCGGTCTGCTTCTATTTTAGACACTATGGGGTATATTAGCATCTTCCCAACTGTTGGTGTGTGGGGCAGTGGGAGAGTAGACTATGTCACAAATTATATAGTTGCATTGATATCGGGGTTAAACATGGGTGACCTAGCTCCTTGTTACCTCCCTACCCCTTTCTCATTGAGTAATAATACGTTTATGACAGAACATCCCAGAAAGGTATAGCGTAATTTTCATATTAAGGGACTAACAGCAAGAAAAGTTTCTGGAGATATTTTCACCTATTAATGCATCAAGCTGTGATTTTCAGCTGTTACTATTGATGGGTAGTATCAATACTTAAAAAAATAACACTAGCAATAGAGTAGAATGTCAACATTTCTGGGCGCAAATGAAAGTTTTTTTAAGTCCTTCCTATGAAAATAGAACCGTAGTCCTTTTAGGTCTAGGTTTGTACTCAAAGGACTATTTCATTGATAAAGCATAAATTACAATATATCTTCAGATAAACCGTTTTATATATATATATATAGAGATAGATAAACCTATATATATAAACGGCAATGTATGTAAATCTGGTATTCTATAAAATGTCTAGGCTTTATATATAATTCCTAAGTGGTTTTAGCAAAGTATGAAATACATTAGTTTTTCCGTTGTATTTCAGACTGTTTGTAGGAAATGTATAGAATAACCAGTCATTACATTTTACCGAGAACAATAGTGAACCTAACCTAACCTTATCTAACTACCCTATTCTAAAATAACCTAACCTGATCAACTTAAAACCTAGGAAATAGGTTAGCCTTCAAGAAAACGGTGCAAGACTTACATAGAACTGGATAAAAGAATTGATAACGTATTCCGGGATTTCAAAAGGACAAAGGACTTGAAAATAAGTATAAAATACAACAGCAATAATCGTTTATTTCATACTTTACCAAAACAACTCTGGCACTATATATAAAGCTTAGGCATTTTATATAACGACTGGATTTCACACATGGCCGATGACATATTCAAATTAAAATTGACAACGCTAAAGTGTTTGTCATGGTTAAATTTAGAGAGAAAAAATCTATCAAGAAACAAACAAAACAGATAAATCTGAATACAATATCTAAAATAGTGTTTCATAAGTAAATATTTTATCTTGATAATATTGTGTGCTATATCAAAGACTGGGTTTATATAGACTATTTTAAGGGCTTGGAGCAATAATGTGCTATGTCGCCACCCCCATGACACTTATAGCTCATATTCAGTTATTTTCCTATAGTTCCTTATATAGAGCTATTAAACTGATTTGTGGTGTTAAATGGATATTCAAACTTAGTATAAAATTAGGGCAAAGGTTTAATTGTTTATGGTTAAGACTCAATGATTTATTTAAATATTGAATATTAATGTGTTAGGGCTATTATTTAGTGGCTAGCATTTTATTTATTCACACTTTATAAATATGTGCGTTTTCAGTTTTTAAAATACTTTTAAAAAAATTACTATATAATTAAGTGTAAAAATAAACTCATTTTCTGAAGCACGTACTTAAGAGTGTTTGAGCTACCAGTCTTGTCGTAGTCATTAAATAAGATATAGCTTCGTAATTTATATTTAAATTAAATATGTAGACAATTTCTTACTAATCATATCAATATTTAATTTGTGGGATTTATTTAATTTACTAACAGATGCTAAATTTAGGTGAAATGTCAAAATATATTATTCTTAAATTGAGCAACATTTATACCTAAATATTACATATAACATTATTAAACACTATGGATGCAGCCTCAAATCCCCGATAAGAATACTCGAGATTAAAGTATTCGAGAACATTTTTAATTCCAGACTCAAATCCTTAGAAATTGTTTTTAAGTTTCCGAGGGTAATTTGTTTAAGATATCTCTAATACTGCTTATTGGTAATTCAGAACTAATTATAATTATTATAAGATGAAACTTACAGCCAGACCTCTCACCAGTAATTTAACACTTAACTGTATCTGTAAATATTATGATAAAAGGATTATAAGAATGTCCATATTTATCTAATATTTATATTTTCTATTATTCTGTTATATTTATATTTCCTCTTATGTTCATATTTTTCTCCAATATTCGGATTTGAGATTAGGCACTCGAAAGTAGATTGGAGATTTGGATTGGAGATTCAGATTCGTAAAATCATGGATTCGACCCAACTCTACTAAACATGAAACAAATAGAAGAGATACATTATTCCTTAAGTTTACAATATCAGCGTTTTATCTCTTGAACTCAACCAACTTTGTTTTCTCAATTCAAAACGAATAAGATATGTCGGACAGCCTCCCTGTAACCTTAGTAATGATATAAAATTAATGTGTAGCAAAATAGACTAGAGTGAAGCCAATGTACGAATGAACGTTCAGAGTCAGAGACTAGACTAACCTCTACTAAATGTTGTTGAGCAAGCGAACTGTGATAAGCTTGTCAATTCATATTTTTATAACATGATAAAACAATGTTTAGCCCCGTGCTTTGCTACCTGTTCGGGCTATACGCATATTTAATAACTACGCTGATGAGCTACGAATGAATAAGGTTGAATTTAGAGGAAGTGTATGCGCATTTGAGTGTAGGGAACGTGGAAAAATATTTAGAATAAAACACCCTCAGTGCACCCGACTGGGATCGAACCCCGATCCTCCATCTTCGGAAGTCTAATCTAACATTAAAGTAGAGTGATAGATCATGCGGATATTGATGCGGGTAACAAGCTAATTAATTACCCCTTGTTCTTATGGGATTTTTTTTATAATACTCAGTATTAGTAAGATGTTGTATTCTATATCTGCAATTTTCTTTCAAAATGGCTGTCATGTCTTATTTCTATCTAGGGACATTTTTAAATTGGTCTAATGAAAATCGGATAAGCAGGAGCTGACAAAATGTCTATAAAGTAGGGTTTTGTAACAACCATCTTGAATAAAAATTGCAGACGTAGATTTTAATCAGCCTATACTATGTTTACCAGACGTTCGAGTATGTTAGCACAAGCGGTGTAAGGTTTTGGCGTAAAGAGTAACATACAAACACAAATTCATATTTACATAAAAGTATCAAGGCCATGTTTTTAGCACCCACCCCCGCCCTCTTTATCCCCGTGTTGCACCCATTATTGTGTCCGGTCCGATTGGGAGATGGAGGTTTGTCTCGTCCAGAAATAACCACAGGCATCAAGTGGCCGCTGCCACCAGAATCTCCTGGGACTCTGCTACATCTTCTAGTCCATTTACAATCAACGTTGGGGCTTTAATTGGTTTTCTGCTCCGTATATACACACTCGAATATGGTCAAAATTCACATCGGTGGGGACGCGGGTATGGGCGTCAGTCTCATCTAGTCTATGTTGCTACCTTCCAGAATAAATGAAGTGTAGGATACTTAGTGTTGGTTTTTCATAAATGGTTTCCCAAGCTCCCTCCAAGAAAATGCGTGTTAATTTCCTTTAAATGTTTCCTTCTTCGCCCATTTCTATTTGGTATAAGAATATGGATAGCCAATACGGGTGGTAAGTTCTTAAGCACATGGGAAAAAATATATCTATATAGTTCAGCTCGGAGCAATAATGGTTGGCACGCGGTGTTAGCAGTTTATTCTAACTTCAGTCTAGTATAAGAACAACCGCTAGTCCCCCAGACTATTGTTGTACCGTCAATGACTTAGCCATGGAAATTAGTCGCTTAGTCAAGGGGGGGGGGAGGGTTTTGCCGCCACCCTGTTCCCGTAAAATTAAACTACTATTACATTTAATTGAAACAAAAATTATAATTTTCCAAGAGATTAGCCTAAAGCACGCCTGCTCAAAGTGGCACGCTAAAGGATTGTCTTGGAACGGAGCATTATCTTAATGCTGTCCCAAGTTTTTTCTTATAAAGGTTTGCTAGTTTTAAATATTATATCATTTCAGAAGCATTGCTTAAATCTGTTTTCAAAGAATGTATTCAACTTTTTGTTCCCTTAATATGTAATTCTTTAATAATAACAATGATAATCATTTGTAATAATTTTAATATGTAAAATAGTAACAATTATGTGTATTAAATATATTTATAAAACAATAATAATATATAGTAAATAAAAATATATAATAAAAACACATTTATAATTACTATCCTAAACAGTATTTGTAATAATAGTAATCATTTTAATACATAATTAATAATCATATTGAAATAATTGTAATAATAATAAATGTTTCTCAAAATTCACATGGGTTCTATAAAATATTCTAAAAATACTGACTGTTTATTGTGCACACGCTCTCAAAAAAAGTTTCCCAGCAGTAGCACTGAAATTATTGTTAGGTCTTTGAGGTTATCCATCCCATTGGAAGAGACCACTAAAATTAATCCGCTGTGAAGAAATAGAACACTTTAAATAAATTACCTAATTAACATTGCACCTATCCATTTTTAATTTACTAAAGGATTTTATTTGTTTAGTGGGAAAGTGTTGACATTTCTTAAATTAACTTTTAATAGTTCTAAAAATATACAATGTTGGTTGATTTTCCAACATAATTATGCATACAAATATTACGTGTTTATTAAGTATTTAGTGAAACGTTAATAAATATGCACATATTGTTGAATGTTAATGAAAATAGATTAAAAAAATTCCCAACAATAAATGATTAAGAACTGCTAGTGAATTTAAGAAAGCGCAGTAGTTTTAAAAAAAAAATTGTAAATTGATAGTGTAAATGCCTGACCTTAGAATGGAATCAATGATTTAATTACAGGCTTTAAAAACTATATTAAAGTGATATAAATCATGAAAATGGAGTCTTAGGAGTGTGTCTGACTAAAACTCAGTTGGTAGAGTAGTAGTGCTTGGAATGTGGATCTAAAAGCCGAAAATATTATATCTTGTCGCAGGCTTTTCAAATTAACCTTAAAATATATCTTATTTCATTTGTAATCTAATAGAAAATGAAAGTGTTTTTTTTTTAATTTATTAGCCTGTAGCTTTTATTTTTGGCATATTTCCAGTGGGAAGGTCGTTGCTCCGTTATATAAACCTCCTCATAACCTGAGTAAAAAAATAAGTGTTTACAGTCTGGACGCTTTAGCGTCGTGAAATTATGGGTCATGGGCTACCAACGCGACGCCGCCTTCAATAGGATGATGACATTGCATCGTCATCATGTTTGAAAGCTCTTTATTGGGCGTGAAATAGAGTGTATTTTTCTGTAAGTGCGCGGCAAAATAAAACGACACTGGTTCAAAATATAAAACTAGTTTTTATTGCAAGTTTGGGACTTTAACACTTGTTCGAACAAACATTTATTAGAAGTCTTACACATTAGTCTTGACTGTAGTTAAAAGGTCTGAGGTGTTGAGTGAGATCAAACCCTTTTTATTAGATCCCCGTTTGGGCCAAAATGTTGTCCTCTTACGGTGCTAAGGTATGCAAGGTACGACTGGTTTGAGGAAAATTATTAAAGAAAGTTTAGGGTTCTAATAAAAGCAATTGCGTTAAATGGTTTTAAAACAATAATTATGTTCGTGATTATAAATTTTTTTAAACAAAATAAATAAGAATATTGTTAAATATTATTATGCTTGATGTGACATTTGTGTTATGAAAACATTAACATTTTAAACCGAGAGCCCGGAAAGAGGAATCGGTGGTAAATGCTGATAAACTTATATTATTTCAATGCATATTCTATAAAAGATAAATATATATTTACAAGTACATAATTGTAAATAATATTGATATATCTTTCAATGTTTTAAATGCTTTCTATTTATTTGTTTTCAACATATTATATTTAAGTTGGTTCACTGCAGTGTATTTATCGCGTTTCATTCCTATATATTCCAAGTACATAGGCATTTCTGCCCTGTTAGGCACACTAACACTACGTTTTTATGGAGAAAGTTGGTTATGTCATTTACTATACATCCTTACTAAAGAGGGTGACATTTTTACATTTGCTGTTAAATATAATTAATATAGTAGTAATTAAATTAATTAAATACACCAAATCACACTGATGATGTATCCAATAATATGTGTACCTGCTTATCTAGAATTTAAGATGATTTTAATCTTACAAAAAACTATTGTCATTAACGTCCCACTCAATTCTGACTCTATTGTTTTCTAAACTTATTATATTGTCAATTTATTATATTTAAAATTGATGCCTAATATAGTAGTTTGGTTTTTGTAAGTTCCTTGCACTTTCGAGAAACACAAGTATAAAAAAAAGTCCAAAAGACACTTGAATATTAAAATTTATCAGTGAAAAAGTGGCTTTCAGAATTTCGTATCAAAACTGCATTCATTTGCCTCCATGTTGGTCCGAGCAGCGTCTTCCCTGGATCGGACGACTACACCTCTGCAGATTTGTAGATTTGTGGGGGGGGGGAGGGGGGCCGGTAAGTTTAAGGTTCCCTACCCGCCACACACTAAGTGCTTGGTAGTGGTAGTAAGGTCCCTGTTGGGTAACTTAGGGTAACCTCAGCAGCCTCTTCGGATCAGTTTTATAGTCAGACCTAGTACGTCCAGAGTGATTTTCTATACTAAATACAAGACACCCCCCTCAACCATAATGTAATGGGCCAGTTTCACATATGAAACCCACCCTAATAAGTCTAAGTTTCGGACTTCATCCTGTAACGCTGGCAGTTACTATGGAGGGTCCAACCAACGCCAGGAGTTCTGATGTTTTTGCGTCCTTGGGTTATAGGCACATGCTTAAGAACCCGTGTCTCAGATGGGTAATGCTAGCTCTCGTCGGAGGATGGGTGGTGGCGTAACAGTCTATTTAGTCGGCAATCCTTTATTTCAAGATAATGCCAGCAAAATGAACCAAGGTCAGAATATTCTACATCTCCTTGCGCCGTGAGATGGTGTGTGTAGGCAATATCTTGTACACGCATGTTTCAGGTCTTACAGCCGTTCAGGATGATACTTATTATTACAACTTTGTGACTAGAGAAAGTTTTAATTTAATTTACATTTGGTCAACAAATAATTAATTAGGAGTATTGGTGCTTGGGGACGTACTTATTATGAGCCCCGAATAGCTCGTAGATCACTTGCTGAAGAAACAAACAATAAATATTCAGATCCGATGTGATTTGAGCCAAAATAGTTCAGAGATAGGTTTGAAATAGGCTTTAACAAAGTCAATTTTACGATTTAGTAATTGTTTTAAATAATCTATTTATTTATTATAGAACAAAAATGTATTTTAAATCATGTTTGATGTTAATTAATATTAGTTATTGGATTGTGATTCAAGCGAAGAAACCATATCTGAATAATTCGAATGTGGTATTTGGTTTGGACACTTTTACACAATTCTTACCTAAAGTTTAATATAATAGCAACATTAGTGTGTTTATATTTTTTAAGTTTTAGTTCCAGCTGTAAGTGTGAATTTTAATTCCATAACGTATTGTCAACACAAACACTATTAGTGTGTATAAAAGTAGCCCCAGAAGTCATGTTGAAAGCTACCTGATTGTATACTATATCAAACAGTGCTCTGGTTCCGACAACCTAACGATAATAATCTCCCTCACTAGTTTGTAATTATATGGCATATCATCAAGTTGAAGTGTAATAGAGTGTATAACAAACCCCCAGAAGTCATGTTGAAAGCTACCGGATTGTATACTATATCAAACAGTGCTCTGGTTCCGACAACTTAACGATAATAATCTCCCACAATAGTTTGTAATTATATGACATATCATCAAGTTGAAGTATACTAGAGTGTATAACAAACCCCCAGAAGTCATGTTGAAAGTTACCGGATTGTATACTATATCAAACAGTGCTCTGGTTCCGACAACCTAACGATAATAATCTCCCATAATAGTTTGTAATTATATGGCATATCATCAAGTTGAAGTGTAATAGAGTGTATAACAAACCCCCAGAAGTCATGTTGAAAGCTACCGGATTGTATACTATATCAAACAGTGCTCTGGTTCCGACAACCTAACGATAATAATCTCCCATAATAGTTTGTAATTATATGGCATATCATCAAGTTGAAGTGTAATAGAGTGTATAACAAACCCCCAGAAGTCATGTTGAAAGCTACCGGATTGTATACTATATCAAACAGTGCTCTGGTTCCGACAACCTAACGATAATAAGCTGCTACCAGATGTTTAGTTGGCACGAAAACAGCGCGTCTCGCTGGAACTGAGATGGGTTTGGCCCAGTATCGAGCAGCCAGTGGGTGAGGCGGTATGAAGGAGGTTCGGTTCCTTCCAGCGATAGTCGTGTGGCACGATGACTCCACCTATGAATACCTCAGTCTGCAGCAGGTATTCAAAACTGCAACTTAAGCTACAAATATCATAAAACTCAGCCTGCAATATATACAGTACATACAAAGCTTATTTTCAATTTTGGGTGGTGGCTAGAAGCAGCCATGTAATGTTTCCGTTGCTGGTGGCAAGTGATTATTGAGGTTTATTTAATGTCTAGAGGTCCATGGTTCTATGCGAGACTGTGCCTGAGAGATTTATGTATCTGTTTTAGAGTTCGGCGTTGTGTCATTTTTAAACTTCATAATAGTGGAATTAGTGTGAATCATTACTATTCACTTTGTGATAAGTTACACTTCTAGTAAGTTGGGAACTAACCTAACAGTCGATGTATAAAGTACACGTTAAGCTAACTACAGTCCAATTTTCTTAGAAGGAATTTTATTTGACAGTTAAAAAAGTTACTAAATCGTTTTACAAGCATTCATACGTCATTAATTATGTATTTAAATATTTATGTAAGCTGCAGCTGTCACTTTTGAAATATATTATGAAATTCTATAAAATAGCTCTAAAATAATATAGTAAAATGGTATTGATGCTGAACGCAAAAAAAAAAGTTTGTAACTTCTAAAAGGATATTATTTAAAAATTGGACTTTAATAGTAATGTTTATATTTCCATGACTTTTTAAACATTCATAAAATATTTAAATAAGTTATAGAGTAAGCCCCATATTAATATATAAATGATTCTGTCTGTATGTATGTAAACCAATTGCGAGGCGCTTAAGACTTTACTACAATAAAATAAATGGTACGGAACTCCGCATGGACTTTCTCACCCCATTGCTCAAAAATGGAGATATTTACTCAAAACTCGTAGTATAAGGGAAACGAAATAATATTCAGTAGCAAACCTGAGAAAAAACTGTGTTATACTTACGTTAAACATTTTTTGACTAGTGGAACTAAATTTTATGATTTTCTTTTTAAAGAATTAAAGTCCTCCCTAGTATATATAGACCCATAAAAAGATCGATATTGCGTACACTAGGGTCAACACATCTTATTAAAATTTCGACTTCCGGTTAAAATTTTCGACATTTTATTAAGGGTTGCACATATTATGGTACTTGCATTTTCATTAAATTCCTCAGTTATAAATATATACCAATAAAAAAGGTAAATATTGACTATTTAGTCTAAAATGATATAGATAGATCATTGCTCTACAAAAATGTCCCCTAAGAGGTTAAAGAAAAAGAACATAAACTTTTTGATAGACTTTTATCTACTTACGCTATGGAATTAAAGAATTATTGCGTTAAACTTAAGTAGTATCTCTTGAACAGCTAAAGTTCACAAAATTGTATTAATATATTTGAAAATATCTCCGAAACTATTGGTTTTATAAATATATATTTCAAATGAAAGTTTTTTTTATCTTTAATAGCATTACAATTTTGCAATGATAAGTTATTTATTATTTCAAATAGTTGCGGAGACAAGGAAATTTCCGCTTCTTTAAAGTACTCTAAAAGTCATTTTCATAGGAAAATGATAGTAGCCATTTTGTTTACAATCTTAATCAACGCATAGATACGACTTTTAATATAAATAGTTTGAGCCAATTTTTAGAAAATTGATTTTTTCTCTTTTTGACCTAAACTAAACAACTCTTAATTTTACGGTTAAATAGACACACAGATGACATTGAAAAAAACACTTTTTAGGGTTTGGGGGTCATAAAAAGTCGACATCCATATACATCTCGGGTTAGATTTTTTTACAGTCGCAGTACTTATTTTTAGTGATTGAAAAGCTATATATATATATTACGTATCATTAAAATTATGTAGGTCTATTTACAGTAAAAATATTTTATTTGAACCATATTTTTATAAAACCAATAATTTTTGTGTTAAGCGCATATATATATATATATATATATATATATATATATATATAAGTAATTTCATAGCTCAAATGGTTTCGGAAATGTGGTAAAGAATTAGAATTTACGCATCAGACCGCAACCCTTAAATTCATGTTGCCGAAAAAATAAAAGTATACATTTTGCTTATAATATTTATCAATGCTTAGAAATTAAATTTAATCAAAATCGTTAGAGCCGATTTAAAGAAAATTGATATTTTCTCTTTTCGCCCTTCAGTAAACCACCCTTAATTTTATGGTTAGATACCTAATTCCAAAATCTCCTTGGGGCAACCTTATTAAAACCATAGACAACAAGTTCTAGCCCAATCGGTAAAATAGTTAAGGCTCTAGTCCGAGGTACAAACAGACAGATGGACAGACGGACATACAGATGGAAATTCAAAAACCACTCTTTGGGATTCGGGGGTCATGAAACGTTGAAACTCATCAAAATCTTGAGTTTGATTTTTTTGACGATCACAATACTGTCTCTAACTTAAGGATGACGAGAAAGTAAATTGCAATGATGTTTGGCTTCTCTTGATTGTGTTTCCTTGCCATCCGTTGTGACACATGGTATAAATCCTCACAATTTTACTTTCCCTTCCCTCCTCGGAGATCAATAAGTGTGATCGTTAAAAAAATCGAAATTGAAATTTTGATAAATGATGACGTTTCTTGATCCCCTAAAACCAAAATAGTGGTTTCGCAACGCCATCTGTATCTCGGACTAAAGCCTAGACCATTTTACCGAACAGGCTAAAGCTTGGTATTTAGGGTTTTCATAAGGCTTCTCCGAGTAGTTTTTGGAATTTGATATCTAACCTTAAAATAAAGGGTAATTTACTAAAGAGGAAAAAGAAAAATAATCAATTTTAACCAATTCCGCTCTAATATACTTACATAAAATCAATTATTTACAATAGTTTTTTAAATTGAGATATCCGAAATTGGGAGTTATTATCTTTTCTGAAAAGAGATATTGTTTAGTAAATATAGTTATGTAAAAATGTTAATTATTTTGTTTATGCTCTTTGGTGGAAAATAGTGCTCTATTGTTTTCCATCATGTTTCTGCAACAGTGTATATTATATCATTTCACAATTCTTATTAGTGTAGGTGTCAAATTACATGATTGACACGCTATATTGTGGGGAAATATTTCCATTTTTTTAAAAAATTAGAAAGTCTCTGCCATACATCATAACAGATATTTTACAATATCCTAATATAAATAATATTTTATGGATACATTGTTTCGGTTCTTAGATAATTCAGTCCTGCCAGCTCTTCATTTAACAGCAGGGGACTGTTTCAGGTTTTTTTTAAACTCCGCTCTCAATTTCTCGGTGATTAGCCTTCTAATCCTCAAATCTTTCATAATATTCGAGAAAGTATAAAAACCCATTTTTTTAGGTACATTTTTATTCTATTTCTAGAGCATATTTTTAGCGAAAAATAATATATATTTATGTAGATAGTTGAATAAAAATGACTACGAATAGAGTCTTAAAATATGAAGTTATTAAATATTTTACTTAATTTAAAAATTGGTGATTTACATATGGATATGTATTAAGTACTATACATATGACACGTGTATTGGAGGACACCAAATTATTGTTTGACTAGTGGAACACCCACTTGGATGGGGAATATTCTCACATTATGGTATTTCTCACGTGAATGGCACCTCTGTACCTTCAAAACAACTTATACAATCCTCAATCATCTTAGAATGTTTTTTATTGGTTAAAAATTAACTTTATTTGTTTAAGGGAAGCTAAGGCTATGTTTGTTTCTATTTATTTTAATCTCAGATTCGTGGAATTTTGCAAGAAACATTGTTGTAAACTAGGTATTTTCCCGTTTTCGTGATGGTTTACTTCCTCATATTATAAAGAAGAAATATTGTAATAGTAATTAAATTTTACTTAAGGATTGTGAAGAATCTTTAGGTTTTATTTTCCCCTGGACCTGAAAAAGGCAGATTTTACAGTTCTATCTGTCATATCTGTCCATCTGTTCTTCTGATTGTATGTTTGTCTGTCTCTGGACATGGATCTGAAACTATTTGATGTATTCTGTTCAAACTTGATATTTGCATGCTATGTCTATAGCTAAGGACCATTATTTTTATTTTTACGCTATCTCTTAAATTACTAAGGGTAGTTTTACCAATAAGTGATTTTTTTATTCTAAATTTTTTGAAAATGGCTTTAACGATTTTGTTTTAAATATTTATATGGGGAATGGTTTAATTAAATGACAAATAAAAATGTATGCATCTTGTTTTTATATAGTTTATTGATGACTGGTTTGTCTTAAGTTTGATACAATATTTTAAAAATTGTTCAAACAATTTATCTCAAATTAGGCATATGGTAACTTCTTTGAAATATAAACAATTTTATGTTAATATTTATTCCTAAGAAAATTAATCTAAAAGAGGTTTCCCCTAAAAGATTTCAAAAAATTTGGAATTTTTTAAAATTGTTTTTATAATTTAGTTCAAAACGAGTATCTGGGATTTTATTTTTCATGATAAATAGGAATGTGTTTTCATGTTTACAAATAATAATAGTTTGAGGATAGTTTGCATATGTCTGATTTTTGAAAATTTGAATTTATTTTTAAATGGTTTGAATAGTTTTGTATAATTTAATTGTGAGAAGACTGTTAGTTATTATTAATAAAACTATTTTTACTTTTGTTTCTGAGGAAAACTTGCTTGGGCAGTATACTGAATATATATATTTATATATATATTTATTTATTTATATATATATATTTGTTATTATCTATAATACACTATATTATAAATTTGAACCGTTTATTCTAAAACCATTAAACTCAAAAATATAAGGTTCCCAACTATATCAAACATGTTTCTAGCATCCATGTCAATTTTACGTGAGTCAAATAACAAACTTTGTTTTAATTATCGTGGGATTTTTGTATATCTGCAACGTATCTTATCCCGTAAAATCCCGTAAGAGTCTCACCACAAGGATGGCGAATACTTTAGGTCAAATTTCATGGGTTTTCTGTACGTTATATGGGCTCCATCCCCCAGTTATTAGCCTGAAAAATGGGTTCACGATTTCATTAGAACCAATAAACATATCGAAATGTGGTTTATGGCATTATTACCTAAATTTGGTCCAGTTTAGTAGAGCTTTCATTTTAAAACAATCAGTTTTCCATTTTTTGACATTTTTAAAATTGAAAATGGTAAAACAGTTTCACCGGTTTCAATTCCCCTGTTTTTTAAAGTAGAATACCTAAAATAGTAACACAATACGTCATCTGGTTTGAACTGTATAGTTGTATGAGACTATTTTAATTGTAAATTGGAACTGAGAAACGTAATAAGAGAAACAACAGTGAAGTTGTTTTAATTATGATTATGTCAGTAAATATCATATATCTACATCTTAATAAACATTCTGTTCCTAGCGTTCATCACAATAATGTCCCTGTATCTCGTTTTGGCAGTGTTGTGACAGTGGCATTGGTTGTGTGAATGAGCACCTCAAATTAAACACATTGAAATCTCCCGGCACACTCCATATTAACAAAAACTCAAAAGCCAATTAGCAAGTGTTGCCTCTTTAAAGAAAAAAAAAGAGAGAGCTTCACAGGAGTCATCGCTAGTTTTTCAGTCACCCTGGATGTTTTCCAAAATTAAAGGGCCACCTGTTCAGGGTCATGACAAGTTTTCTGTCGGAGAAATAGAAGTCGTTCTGTTATTTTTTACTATAGATAGCGTGAGCTGCTGTCCTGCTGGTTTCACTTTAATTCTGTTAACATCTATTAATTCGGGAACTTGTATGTTTTGTGCATATTTAAATAACTAATTACTACTAACCAACATATCAAGTGGTTAATCAAACGTTATTTTAAAGGAATTGTATCAAAGTTTGTTTTGTTCTTAATAATGTAGAACCATTAGCATCCAAGTGGCATGATTCTTTTTATCTAGAAGGATCGACAAATTCACTAAAGATGATCTTAAATAAACTCGAACTACCATTAATTTGTTTTGGACATTCACGTTAGTAACTTATTCGTTTTGGCATAACATTTTCTTCATTACTTTTGCCTAAGTTTAACAACACTTTAAATTAATTTAAATAAAATGTGTTTGCTTGGATCCTTATGGGGCTTGATATATGAAAGTTGACGCCCTGGTAAATGTGTGTAGTGTGACTTAACCCTTTTCCCCCTTTACCCTTCAAAAACAAACAATATATTGTAGTTTAATTGAAAGATGTATCCAGTAACTGTATCATTATTATTATTATTATATTATTATTATTATTATTATTATTATTATTAGCACCGCGTCTTAATACCCGTTCGGGTTATACGCACTTACGCTAATGTGTAATGGTAAGGTGATTGTGAGATGAAATGGAGGACCTACAGTTTAACGTGGAATCCGAACCACGGTGGAGGCCTGGCATTCCCCACATTCACAAGTTGTGATTAATACACGTCTTGTCAGAGGTGAAGGAAGGGTTTGGTAATCAGATAAATTTATGCCGGGAGCGGGGCAGTAACTGTATCCATAGCCCAGGTTTATCCCCACCCTCTAATAATATACTGTAAAATAAACTACGTTATAGTTGATATATTTATCGTTGCTCTCTATTGTCCAGGATGACAACCAGACTTCCAGTGATGTGCCTTCAAAGCCCATTGACTTGGAAAAACTATTCACCCCAGCCTCAGACTCCGGAGAAATCACGCCCTCCAGGAACCGTAAGTACCAACTGATGTTTAGCATGGAATCACCCACATCTGTGGATACGCGGGCTTAGGCGTCGAGTTAGTCTGAAAGGATTTTCTGGGCTTAGGATTGTTGGGGCTAGAATACTAGCTGGGTGTACCAAAGAGGGGGGGGGGGGTTCAAAATGGTTCTTTAC
>CABFVX010001937.1:0-26485 GCA_902151425.1 Timema shepardi | reverse complement strand
GGGGGGGGGTTCTAAATGGTTCTCTACTCTCCCAGCACACGAATATAAGTAAACCTTCATTGATTGAAAGTCCCTAAAATTTGGCATTTTATAAAGTTATCAAAAGCTTCCAATAACACTTCCCATGGATTACTGAGTAATTTATCTACATATTATTAACTAAATGAACTAGGAATGTAAATACAACTAACATATTTATCTCCCCCATTGTGGAAATCTGAATTTACATTTTTCAAATAATGCTCTTCTTATTAATATCAGACTGAATATTTTGTCCTCACAACCCATCAGTTTAAGTATACTATTAGCACTTTGTACATATCACCGAATTAGGCTTACGTTAAAACAAACACTGAAACTACATTAGTGACCCAATTTGGTGTTTGCATGGTCCAGGGCGTCACTTTCGTGTTATATTAAACTGCTGATGATGGGGAGATCAGGGTTCGATCCCGGTCAAATTTACTGAGTGTAGGTTTTCCAAAATTGTTTTCCACTCTTCCTACACGCAAATTTGGGTACACTTCCTCTAAATGTAACATTACTATCCCTAATATATTAGCGTAATTAGTACATAGGCTTATAGCCCGAACGGATAGTAAGACGCGGAGATATTAATTTTATCTGGATTAGATTTTAAGTTTGTCTTTTACTGAACATCTTGTATTTTCAAAAAACTATTTTGAATACTATTTAACTATTATCTTAATTACAATTCACAAAATATATGCTGTAAGGAAAACATGAGTGCTCCATAGAAAAATTGTTCTTCTCCCTCCCAGATTATAATAGGATGGACTGCAATGTTCGGTATTTTCCCTCCGTTAATAATAAGCGATGCAGAGGGATTTATTCATGTTTGATATCCAATGTTTCTACATTTAACATAATTTAATATAAATATGAGCAAATAAGCATCAATAACACTTTACATAAATCTTAAAATACTATATACAATAACGAAAGATTCAATGACTTTAATCAAATCCCTTATGGGTTAAAAACTATACTCTTGATCCATATGAAACTAAAATAATATAATGGGTTTATCTTTTATTTAACTATAACTAAGAAATGACAACTGGACATGGGAATCGAACCCGTGACTTTTGACTTAGCGTGTCAGTGCTACGGTTTCTATTCCCGTATTCAGGTGTCATCTTTCAACTAGATTTAAATGAATACCAATTAAAAGAGCATAATTTGTTTGAATGAATGTTTAAATAGATTGTTATCTTACTAAGATCCACACTCTGGCCCTTACACGGTTTAGCAGTTATGACGTCAATCCTTAGTTCTCTGCGTTTGTTGGCTAGGACAGAGTATACAAGTGGTGGTATTACCTTTGTTTCAGGTAAAATGTACTCGTCGTCCAGTTTCTATTCGTCCAACCTTCACCCCACGCTTGAGGATCAAGTGGATCTTGCCAGGAAAATATCCCATAGTCTGAGTGACATCAGCAACCAGCAGAGCAAGGGACAGTCCATGTATGTTAACAGGAAGAAGAAGTCGGTCAAATGGATTCATGAAGGTAAATGATATCAGCAATAGGCAGTCTATATGTGTAATTAGGAAATTGTCAAATATAATCATAATGGGGAGTTGCATCAGAAATAGGCAATCCGTGTATGTCAATAATAAATATACGTTAGCCAAATGGATTCATGAAGGTTGGTGAAATCAGCAACTAGAAGTCCATGTATGTCAACAGGAAAAAGAGGTTGGTCAAATAGATTCATGGAGGTGAGTAGTAATATAAAGCGAAAGTCCATTTATGTCAAAAGTAAAATAAATAGGTCAAATATATTAATGAAAGTTTGTGAAATTAGAAAGGGGCAGCCCATGTATGTCAAAAGCAAGAGTTCAGTAAATGGATTTATGAAGATATACGTTTCTGTACATTTCCTAAGTCACTTATATTGGAATTGGCTTGACCTAATGGTTGGGGGCACTTGGAAGAGTTTTATTGAGAAAAATGTATTCAATTAGAACAATTCCCTGGATATATTAATCATTATAGTAGTGCCAAGTTAAGTCAAAGATCTAGAGCTCAAACCCTTAACTGGAGTTTTCTTAAACATACTATGCATGTTGACTAAATTATATCAAAATGAACTGAAATTTATGATACTAGTGCCCATTGTCGAAAATGTAGATAATATATAGAAAGAGTCGCATTTAATATATATATATATACAACCTTTTAAAATAATACTTTAGTAATATGTAGATTGATACAACTTATATTTTCCAAGATAACTAATTGGTTTCCTTGGCTACGAATGCTAGGACATGAACCAGAACTTATCCGTGTATTTGCAAAACCAAATAGCCTACTACGCTTTATTAAGGTATATCACAATGCTAACAAGTAGTTGACAGCAATTATGCCTTTTCCTAAACTATAATTTGTACTGAAACTTAAAAGACCTCTATAATGTATTGCCGTTGGCAGTGATGGTACTGGTATGTCTCTGGTTAGTGGCCAGCGCGAGTCCCTTATCTCATCAGTTGACTTCCCAACCAAGAAGAAACAATACATCTTTCTCAGAGTAATGTGTCCAAAGCTAATGATCCATTAGAGACAGAAAGGGCAAGAGAGAGAAAAATAAACGAGAGGCTTTCGATTGATTGGTTCGCCATTTGGCAAGTGTAAACCTGTTGGCAAGCTTTCCAACGTGGGTTTTCCCCGCACCATCTTCTCTTAGAAGATCAAGGAAAGGAGAACAGCAGACGCAAACAGATAAAATAATCGCTTTCAGCTATTTCAGAATCTCTAAAGCGCCTTTGTCTGGGAGAGAACCGTAGACTAAAAGAGAGAGGGAGAAAATGAGAGAGTCAAGAGCTGAGTGAGAGGAGGAAGATTTTAGTTGAAGTCTGGCAGGCGGAATGGCCAAGTGTTGCGGTGCCGGGTTTGAGTGCAGGATGTACTAAGTGGGGGGTAAAAGGGCGTGTGGGTGTACCATGGCAACCAGAGTGGGGTGGATACCGTGCATTGGTGCGCCTCCCCCACCGGGTGCAGCGACTTATCTCCCCAAGAAGAGGTCATCCTTCTCTGATGGTGAGGTTATGTGTCTCGCTGATAGTAATGTAATCATGTCCATCGTCAATAACCAACATTATAATTTAATTTGGATTAAAGTCACGTACATGGTATTAATTTAAACATATTTTTTAAATGACATCTAGATAAGAGAGTCGAACCTGGGACCTTTGGCTTAGTGCGCTAATGTTCTACCACTGATATATTAATAATAACTAATAGATTATATAATTATTTCCGTGCTCGAAGTAATTCATCACTCATTTAAGTCTGAGTCTAGGCTAAACGTGTGAGATTATCGGCTACTTTATACTATCAGAACTACACTCACCATCAATTACAGCCTCTGCCTTGCATTGTGGGTGGAGAATGGCACGGGATTGATCCTGGATGGTTCAGTGGTAGAGAATTGGTGCGCTAAGTCAACGGTATGGAGGTAGATTCCTGTTTCCGGGTTTTGTTCTTCAACTAAATTTAAATTAATGTTTATCTTATATGATTCACTGTTCGTATTCTAAAGTGAACTAAGTCACACCTTCAAGTATAATTTGCCTTTCACAGGGCTTGATAATATTTTAAAATTTTACTTTTTTAAATGAATGCATGCCTTAAGTTTCCCTATTGATTTACGTATGAGAAAGGTTGAAATTAGAGAAAATGTACCTGAATTTTTATGGAAGGAGGATAAAAAAAAATATTCAGGAATACTCACCACAACATACCCTGCTGGTTTTGAATCTTGTTCTTCCCACCACCAAACCAAACTAGATGGCGCCTTGTCCGCGTGCTCACAAATGCAAGTTATGTCAAGAGATAATGAAATATATATTTAACTGACCTTATTTTCTTTTAAAATTAACCTATTAGCAAAGAATTAAATTTGGTGGATATCAAACTGAAAGCCTATTTAATATGAATAATTTGGCATAGGAAGGTGAATTTAAAGGGATACAGGAAAATTTGCCTGGAAAGAGTATTGGAAACGATAACTTTTATGAGCTAACATCCTTAGCCTTCCAACGTTTGAAAATTAAACCTTGACTTTCTAAAACAGATTAAGGTATGCCAGAACCCATTCTAGTGGTCCCGTGTTCTTAAGGTGGGGATGTATGGGATGTGAGAATAGCTCAGAATACTTCCAGTTTGTATAGCAAAACATTTCTTTGGTAGAAGTTAATCGAATATTGCTTCAGTACAAACATTGAGTCTAATTTTATTCGCATATTGGCATCAAAAGGGTCCTGAAATTTAATGACCACTTTTGCTCTTCATTTTAAAAGTTTCTTATCTAATTCCGCTATACTCGTGGCAGATATTCAACAACTGTTGATATCACCCTATGAAAAAAAAAATTAAACGCTATGTTTGTACTAAAGAAACATTTTCTTTATTTTGGCCAAAAATGTATTGTGATAAAAAATGCAAAATCACTGGCCTTTCATCGCGTTTCTTATATCCCCACTTACTGCTATCACTAGTAAATAGCCCCTGCATCATCTTTTGATACTATTTGCTTATTAGCTCCGTGTCGGGCATAGTATATTCCAATGTGGTCCAACCTTTCATGAATCGTGGGCTGAAATGAGAAATGCAGCAATCAGTGGGCCGCAAGAAAAGTAAATATTACGACACAATCACACAAACTTTATCATATTGTGTATTATGGCTTCAAAGATAATTTTCAAAAATTTGATTTTGAGTAAATATGTTTGCCTCATAAAACAAACACATCATCTTGTTAATCATAATAATAACTCTTTATATATAAACTTTAAAACAAAATAACTGTTCAAATATATTTAACAAAATTCTAATTTTAAAAAATAAGCTTTTTGTAGACTACCCTAAATTTTTTATAATTTTTAAAAATAAAAACATATTCTTATGTGTCAAGAAAAACTATTCAAGGATTCCCATTTTAAATTCAATCGTAAAGGTCAATTTCCAAAAGATTAAAATGTTTTTGAATTTTTCGTAAGCAGATTACCCTTAAATTAATTTATTTTAGATAAATAAAGATAAATTATTATCGATATGTAAAATATACCCGATACTAATTTTTAACCAAATCGTTAGAGCTATTTTCAAACAAATCAAATTTTACAAAAATCAGTCATTAGTTAACTTCTATTGAATAATTTTTTGATGAAAACAAATACATATGAGTATTTAGAATGCAAGTAACCTAAAATAACCATTTCGAACCAAATTTTTAAAGTCATTTTTTAAAAATATTCAAATTAAAAAATATAATCATTAAACTACCCACAACTGAATTCCCCCCTCCACAGCAAAACAGGTAGGCCTATACGGCTTTATTTGTCATGTTCATGTCAAACACTCCCTACATACAGATATATACTTTGAACAAAATCATTATAGCCATTTTCAAAGGGGGTCAAATTTTCAAAAATCACTCATCGGTAAACAGCCCTTTATCGAATGTTTACCTAAAGTAAACAGGGTTATAATGTATGCTAAACAGCCCCAAGATACCTATTTGGAACCAAATCGTTATGGCCATTTTAAAAATATGTCTAGTTTTGAAAAATAAAAGTCATCAATTAACTATCCATAAATGAGTTTTAAACCCTTAAATAAGTATACAATGTTAATTTCCATGTAAAACATTCCTAAGATACCCATTTGGAACCGAATCGTTAGGGCCATTTTTAAATATTTCATGTTCAAAAAAAATCAGTTATCAGTAAATTACCCATAAATAAGTTTTTACCCATAACAATAAGTAAACAGTGTTATTTGCTGTGTTAAACTCTACCAAACCAACCAAACTGTTAGAGCCATTTTTTTAAATAGTTCAAATATTTGGAAAAATCAGTCTTCAGTAAACTATCTATAAATGAGTTCATGCCCCGAAAACAATTATACATTGCTATTTTTTATACCACACATTCACCAGATAAACATTTTAAACAAAATCGTATAAGCCATTTTTGAAAATTTGGAATTCAAAAAAATTGCTCTTCAGTAATATATCCTTAAATGAAGGTCTAGGGTGAAAAAAAAATATTGTGGTATAGCCCCATACAATCTAAATATTAAGTTGGAACTAAAGCTATCAAAACGTTTTGGATTCTTATCCAGGGACCAACAGGCAGACAGACATGGGGGACAGACAGAATTGTAAAATCCACCTTTTTGGGTTAAAGTTCATAAAAAAAAGTATAGATTCATCATAATATCTAGATCAATTTTTTCACAATCACAATACCTTATATTGATATGAGAAAGTAAAAAAAAAAGATAATTGTAGTAATAAAGTAAATCGTTTGGTTTTAACAAAATTACTTAGAACAACAAGTACAACACATCAGTATTATAACTATAACAGCACGGTGTTGTGAGATGATTGAACCGGTTTTTGTACTTCAAGTGTTCAATTGTTGTTGTTTACTTTTGTTTAATTAAAAACTCCGTGAGATTGTTGGGCCCGAATAAAACCGATCCAGGTTCGTAGGTGGGACGACACTGGTCCATGCCATCCATCCATCTTGTGGTATATTAATAGAATCTTTCAACCGTTTACTGCTTTTTCCCCCCATCGTCTCACTATTCGTACGAGATGACTATACTAATTAGGCCTTTCACCCACGAGGCTACTCAAAAGTGACGTGGGTAAAACCTAAATTACCAACCAGTACCATGAAATTTTGCATCAGTTTGTTGCAGTCCCTTTGCCGTGATGTATGGTCGGTTATTATTATTGATAGGCTATTATTATTGTTATTACTGTATTATTAATAGTCTGCAGTTTATATTCTTTTCATTGTATGGACAAATCCAAATTCTTCTTTGGTTAATTATCTTATATCTGTATTAATAATAGAGAACCAAACCTCCTCGGCACTCAAGACACTAAATATAATAATAATAAATATTAAATATTCTAGAAGCCCAAAGAAGGTGCTTGCAGCTAAATGATATGAAACTGGTTGAAACTACAGCACTTTTGCGTAGCACCATGTTAACTGACCAGTTTATGACTTGAATAACTAACCAGTCCAATCACAGTTGAGTAGCTCCATGAGCAAAAGGACCTCAGCGTTTGTGGTAGGGATAAGGAAGGTATAATTTAGAGGAAACGTACCGGCATTTGCTTTGGGGGAAAGTGGTAATATAGTTAGGGAAAACTACCCTATTATCACCGGGCCGGGAATATAACTCTGACCTCTCTGTTACTGTAAAAACCGACACAATATAGTTGATATTTAGACAGGCGTGCCAACTCACTGTTTATTTAAAAATATTAGTTTTACAATTTCTGTCCCAAATTTAACATTTTAATGCAAATCACAATGAGCAGATATTTCTTTCTTTTGTTAAAATTCAAACCTTTACAATTTATTGTTTGATTTTCCCATTAAATGATAAATTTGAATTTATTAATTAAGTAATGTATTATATATAATAGGCTACTACCCGCATCAGCGGGTGTATGACCTCTTCAAGTCTGGTTTTCTGGCAACGGGGAGGTCATGGTAAAACTCCCGGCTGAGTGTAAGCCTACTGATGGTAGTCTCCCAATATCCCTCCACACAATTGCTGGGGCAATTCCTCTCAATTCTATAATCCCCATATATATTTCATTAGTTTAGATAGGAGGATATCCCGGACAGCTAGAAATACTTTTATACAAATCATAGCCATTACTATCAAGCGGGAATCGAGCAACGACCTCTCCATTACAATAAAACCAGCCCTTACGAACTCTATGTCTACCCCGCGTGTCCACCAATGCGGGATCTTGTTACTTATTTCAAACAAAATGTTACATTAAATGAATATGCTTTATTTTGAACAAACGTGCCAGATCAAAGATAAAATTTAGTTTGTTGCGATGTCCTCCCACATTCCCTTTCCTCCTGTTCTTTTTTAAAAGCTTGTACGTCCGGCTGTCCGCCTGCATGTCGACTGGCTGTATTCCCAGAAACCTTGCTAGCTAATCTCGGTGCGAAACAAATACTTGGCAGAAGAAGCAAATTAAACACGGCTGTAAACGCGTTAAACTCCCTGGACCAGAAAAGATTCCAAGACCGCGTGAAAATTAAATAAACAGATTTGGTTTCCAGCTTTTGGAACGGGTCAAATAATTCGGTAAGATGGCATTGCCTAGTGACCGGGGGATCTCCTTTATTTCCTGCAGGTTCATTGAACTAGAATGTATATATTATGTTAATTATTATTGGGGGTTAAAATTAACTTTTAAATACTACAACAATAATACACCAGTAAGCCATGTTGAATACTAAAGTAACTTATGTAAATAATGTTTACTAATATGTACTTAATTGTTTATACTATCCCAAATGTTTGTTTTGATAAATAGTTTGACATTAATTTTTAACAACAGTTTTACTTACCGATGGGTCTTAAATATATATTTTTGATCTAAAAAGAATGCTTTATTTTAAATTTGCTGCTTACTTTTCTACTTACAAATAATTCAAATAATTTTTTAACACTAAACATTATCATTTTTAACATCAGAGTTCAATATGTTTTGTCGTATTTTTACAAGTATTTTTAAAAATTATATCAATATTCATTCCTGCTTCTGGTGGCTTTAGTTGTATATCCTAGTTGACACCTCAAATACTAGTCAAAGTTCAAAATGGTGTATAATGCACTATTGACAGCAATTGGTGACATGTGCCACCAAGTCTTTCCGCAATTAAAGCACACTATGTAATATTTTACTTAGCTAATGATCGTACTTTAATTTGATTTTAAAGTTAAGTTTTATATCAAAATGAAACAATGCTTCTATTTAATCATTCTTACTGTACCTTTACCCCTCTGAGTAATAATTACCATAATCGTAAAAAAAAAAAATCGAAATCAAGATTTTGAAAAATGTCGACTACGACACCGTGAAACCGAAAAAGGGGTTATCGCGATGCCGTCTGTGTGTGTGTTTTATTTCAGACTAGAGCCGGAAACATTCTACCGATCAGGCTAGAACTTAGTATTTAGGGTTTTCATAAGGTTTTCCCGAGGAAATTTTCAAATAAGATATCCAACCCTAAAATTAAGAGTAGTTTACTAAAGGGCAAATAAGAAAAAAATATATCTCCTCCAAATAAGCTCTAACGATTTTGATTACATTTTGTATATGAATATTATTTAACATGACAAACAAAATGGTGATTTTTGTTTTCCCATATAAATGACTTTAAGAGTACTTTATATCTGCAGAAATGTCCAATGTTGATCATAGCTCCGCAACTATTTAAGCTATGAAATAGCATAGCATTGTACACTTGTAGTAGTATTAAAAATAAAACTCTTATATTTGAAATACCATTTTAGAAAATCAATAGTTTCTGACCTACAAGCAAACATATATATTTTTATGGAGGTGTTTGACAGTTGAAATGGACTTTTATGCTGTTTGGTGGACAAAGATGTTCCTATTTACTCAATGTTTTTGTAAGAATGAATATTATATAATGTATGTTCTTTGGTGGAGTGTTTCTGCAACAATATATATTATTTTGTTTTAAAAAAAGTTAAGAGTTCCTAGTAAAGTCTCTAATTTAAGATAAAAGAAAAAGTATGTGTGGTCTATATAATGCCTACTCTTTCTAAATATATAATATATTACCTTTGTATATAAAACAAAATGGGGTTAAAATTAAATTAAAATGACTGAGCTATTTATCTTTATAAAATTGATATCAGAATATCTTTTAATACAATAAATCAAATGTTATTAAAACCTTACTAAAAGTGAATATTTCATTATTAATAGTAAAATATAGAACAAGGCCTTATCTACAATAGTTATAATAGTGGTTTATTTTAATTTAATAGAAAATGGATTTTTTTTAGCAAAATGTCCTACTACCGGTTCGGGCTTTACGCATAAAATTATATTTACTAATTATTCAATCTGCTATGAACAATAAAGGTTTAATTTTAGACTAAGTGTAACCACATTTGCGTGAATAGATAGTATAAAACCATTTAGGAAAATCCAACTGGCATTAAAACCTTATCTTCCCTTCATTTTCAGTATAGTTTATTACGAGAGCTATATTTGAAACCCTGCAGCCACCAAAGAGGATATAACTGTTTTTAAAACATATATAACTACTTATAAAACAATGGGTTCTTCAAGCTTCTAGTCTAATCGGAATCCACCTTAGTTAAATATCATTGTAGTGAAAACTTATAAATCGTTAGTTTATGACATAGGTAGGGCATTCACCAACCTCAGAAGGTGCCATCAAGATTAATATCAGTAGATAAGTGGTCTGGATATAAATCTCATTATGTCTGTCTTGCCAGTGACGGGGAAGTCAGGGTTTGAATACCGGTCAGGTATGTCCTGAGGTATATCCCTAAATGGCTTCCCACTACCCCCTTCATGCAAATTTGGGTACATTTCTTCAAAAAGTGTACCTACATGAATCATGACTACCACATCAACGTAGTTAAGTTATATGACCCACTTCGGGGACCACATGGTCTAAGGCGTCATTATTGCGATAGACTTAACTGCTGATGAAGGGAAGATCAGGAATCGAGTCTTGGTCGAGTACACTCAGGGTGTTTTTTCCTAGACGTTCTCTCTCTTACTTTATTCAAATGTGGGTACACTTCCAATAAATTAAACCTTTCTAATTCCTAACACATTAGCGTAATTAGTACAAAGTGCGTACATCCCGATTGGGTAGTGAGGTGCGGTGCTTAAAATAAATCAAAAGTCATCATTTGAATAAAGTTTTAGGTGTTCAAAATGTCAAAACATTTCTGAACTGCCAATGGGCTTCACAACAAACTTTGTGATTTAAACCAGCAATAAAGCTGACCTAGGTAATTTGTCAGCTGGATACGATTACTAGTAGGCCTACTACTAGTTTACGTGCAATTGACTCGAATGCTACTTAAGGCGGACTCTTAGTGCGAGTTGGTGCCCTGCCGTTGCAAAGAACGCGTGTTTTCCGAGATATCAGCACAAACCTACGCCAATAGCTCTAAATAATGACTTATAGAAGTGACGCAGGAAGGGGAGGGGCGTGGTACTAAGAAATAGGTCCGATGACTCAGGTGCGGATTCAAGGGGGGAGGGGGATCAAAGGGTCCGTTGACCCCCTGTGAAAGCTTGAAAACTAATACAAAAAAACAAAATGAATGTTCAAATTTTAGAAAGAAAATACATCACAGATAAATTGTACCATTTTTTTAAATCATTTTACGTGCTGACACTTCTTAATCCGGGTCCACACGTTCGTTATTCGTCCACGTTTATTCAATTATCGATATGACTCACGCAAGTGTGGAAAAAATATTGGTTTTCATGTACGAATATTTGTCGTGCATAGCGAGTAACGAACATTGTTCCGCATAGAGACGGTAGACTACCACACGTCAAAGAAGACTAAATTCATCTACGAATACCGAATATAGAGTATGTGTGGACAGTAGAGAATCTGCTCCTCCCCCCTGGAAATAAATCGCCCCCTCCCCAGATATACTTCAAATCCTCTGATATTATCGAATATGAAGCTGAAAGAGGGCCTTAAATCAAACTCCAAATGACTTCTCGATACATTCTATTGTCAAAATATGCCGGAAAAGACCGCATCAAATAACTAATAGACTAGAGACATCTAAGTGGCAGAAAAAGTCGGAGGAGGAAAGCTCTAAATAGCTTCCAAGTTAATCCAAATTTCAAAAATGTCTAAGGAAGGAAAACTCCAAATATCTTCTGGGTGCATGTCATTTTGAACAATTTTCAGACGAGGAGTACCCCAAATAGTCTAGTTTTTGAAATAATTCAATTTTAAAAATGTTGTCAGTGGAAGACCACTTCAAAGGTTATCTAATAGAGGTATCTAACTATCCTAAAAAATTAAAGTGAGGATCACTCTGAATAGCTTATAGGGGCATCCAAATTTCAAAAATTTCTAGGGGAGGAACACTTTAAATGGCTTATACAAGAATCTTTTTTTTTTAAGTTGAGGCAAAGACTACTCATAGCTTCTAGAGTGAACCATTTTTCAAAACATTGGAGGATCACTCCAAATAGTTTATAGAAACTATCTGATTTTAAAAATATGGAGAGGATGACCACGGTTTAAAACCTAAATAAGATCAAATATGAATGAGAAACTATTAAATGACTTTAACCAGAAATCTAACATTGTAAGTAACTATGTTATTAATAACTATGACCCCTACGAAAATGATCTGGATCCGCCCATGCGGATGACTACACATTTTTTTAGTTAAAAACTTTTTATAGAAATTAGTTTTGTATAAACAGGTCAAATTAAAACGCAACAGTAATATTAATACTTTACATTAAAAAAGTTATAATATGTAGCACATTTAGCTTAGCATATGGATAAATGGAAGTTGAGCCAACAGGTGTTTGGAATAACAAATAAGGATTAGGGAAAAGTCCAGCTAAGTTCTTAATGAGAATGAACCAAGGATATGTATATTATATCTCTGACCACCTGACCACTATCTCCCTGATATCTTCCAAATGGGAGTAAATCATTGGTTTCCATACATGGGTCCCTGTTATCTTCCAAGCGGGAGTAAGCCATGGGTTTCAATACTTGTGTCCCTGACCACCTTGTCTCTGGTATCTTACGAGCGGGAGTAAGCCATGGGTTTCAATACTTGTGTCCCTGACCACCTTGTCCCTGGTATCTTACGAGCGGGAGTAAGCCATGGGTTTCAATACTTGTGTCCCTGACCACTCTGCTTCAATGACAAGCCGAATTCAGTATTTGAATGTCTGTTGATTAATGAATGTTGGTGTGTTTCAGGTACTGGTACCAGAGAAATAGGAGATGGCTCAGAGGCCCCTGGAGACAAAATGTCTTTCAAGATCCCCAACATCGGACCTCAGGTAAAGTTTGAATTGTCTAGGTGGGATGGAAATTACTGTGAGTTAAGATTGATTCGAAGTAACTTTGAGTTTATATGGCTGGGAAGTAACTGTGAGTTAGATGGGATGGAATTTACTGTGAGTTAGATGGGATGGAATTTACTGTGGGTTAGATGGGATGGAATTTACTGTGAGTTAGATGAGATGGAATTTACTGTGAGTTAGGTTAAAGGGGTACTATTAACTCAGTGTCAAGGACGTTTCACACGTATTGTTGTATTATCATTTTCAAACTACGGTAGATGGTTAGAAATATAGATCCAGTCTTCCTCAAACAAACAAAATATTTTAATAGTGTCACAACATAACAGTTTAAGATAATTTAGAATGGTTTTATTTTCTTTGAAACCTTAGAACTATCATTCTCAAAGTCCTAGGAAATATCACAGTATACAATTATATAACTTCAAGTAGTTGGTGCTCTTAGCAGATATGAGCTAACAGGAGCGAACAAGGACTTAAGAGGGCTGTGTTTCCAGGAGGTGAAGTTTAGAGATAGCTCTAAACCTAGTCTGAAGCTGGTGATGGATCCCAGGGGCCAAGTCCAGGACCTCAACAGTCTAAGAAAACAGGGGTACAGCATCGAACCCGGTGCTGTCAGTCCAGAGGTGGTGTTCGACCTCGTCAGAGACCTCAACTCACCAAGAGGGAAAGGTATAATTAATCAACCCTTCAGTTAGTAAGATTCGTCTATTAATCTTACCAACAAAAGAAACAAATATTTCTTCGGTACAGACATAGAGTTTAATTATCTTCACATGACGATATCAACAGTTGTATGTTGTTGAATATCTGTTAAGGGTTTCCTGGAATTTAATAACATTTTCTCTTAATTTAAAAAGTTTGTCATCTAGTGACACTTTGCTCATTAGACATATTCAACGACTGTTTATATCACCATGGGAAGAAAATTAAATTATTTGTTTTTACTGGAACAATTTGTTTATTTATTTTAATCAAAACAAATGTTTCTATATAAAAACTGCAAAAACTCTTATATTTTCTCTCGTTCCTTAATCTTATCTAATTTCACTTGACTAGCTTGTACAGTTCAGAATAAAACTGGTCTTTTGAAGCCAATTAACCCACATTCACTCACTACATTAATAAAGAATCTTTCAAACGATCTTAAGGAAAATAGTTCGTAAGAAATGATTTCTTGATCCACGATACACCTCAAAATATTATTTACTTTCGATCAATTTAATCGAAATCCACACTGACGTTCGCTAGTTATTTCTTCTGCATACGGTGTAGTCTCGTTAATGTTATGTTGACCACGGGTGTGACTGCCTCTGTGGTTTAGTGATCAGAGTTCGTGGCAACAGATCCAAAGGACACGGGTTAGATCCCGAGCGCTTCCAGATTTTTTGTGAAGAAGTGGGTCTGTAAGTGGGTAAATTTAACTTCGTGAGGACAAATTAGGAGCTACTTTAATTTTTTAAAGTAGCAGTTCCCGTCTAAAAATCTGAGATAAAAGGTTGAGGGTTAGCTGTGCTGACTACGCGACACCCTATGCTTGCCCCTATCACCACCAACAAACGGCGGCCGCTCGGTTGGTAGGGTTCCATTGTGGATTGATGCATGGAGTTTTTTAGTTAATCTTGTAACATGTTCATTATGAGATACCACTTTTGTTATTACACTCTGTTTTGTCTCTATTTTTATAATGAGTATTTTTACACATTTATTCCATCCTATGATACAATAGAATGGTTTCATACCGAACATAGCAGTTTATGAATTTCCATTAGAAATATTTCACCCCATCCCTTTATTAACTGTGCAGAAACTGAATCTATATGTAGTGTTGTGGGGTTCTTTATCTTCATAATAGCTTCTTTGACATCATTGTTCTGTGACTAGTCGCTAACCAATATAGATCTCGACAACCTCACCTATCGGGAACCATCATTGAAATAATTGCTCATGCTAAACAATATCTAGATTCCTCTGTTCTGATGACAAGTTATCAAACCCAGAATATTGGTAGTTATCAGAGTGGGTGGGAGAAGTTACATGAGGCCTTCTAGAGCAGGTGCGTGCTCGGGGGAGGGTTGGCTTGAGTGTGTGGTTAGTTAATTGGTTAGAGAGAGACCAGTAACAAACAGCTTACTAGCACAGTCTCGTCAAGCAGTCCATGGGCCGCCCCTAAAGTTGTTTTCGTCTGCAGGCGCGGAACTGTTCGCCAAACGGCGGAAGAAGTCTGAGAAGTGGGTGGTGGATGAGAACACGATCCGTCAAACGACTTCAAGCAGCAGCATCACTACCAGCGAGCACCTCTACAGCTCTAGTTCCACGAGCCTTCAGAGGCAGCTGTCGGGCACCACGGGCAGCAGACAGTCTGCCCCTGTCCCTACCTACCACCCCGACTATACTAAGAGGGCGGAACACACGCAGAAACTAATGGAGATACAGGTGAGATACGTGCAATAATGTCGCCATGGCCTAGGGCCAGGGCCAGGGCTGTGACCCAATATATATTTTAAGGCATAGTCCTGTATCAAATATGGTTTCCTGTCCCAAGACAAAACTTTTTTTAACGCTAGTAATTTTCACAACTATTAGCATTGATGACTTATTATGTTTCGCGTGTATCACGTCTTACTACTAATTTGGGAAATCCATATGTGTTTCACCAATTGGGTAGGGGCAGTAAGGGTAAAATTTATAGTAAGTTTACCCACAGTTTGGTAAAGGATAAATAATCTTTATTAAAAAAAACACCTTGGACACAAATGCCTGAGATTTGAACCTTGACATAACCATCCTTTGACCCCCTAACCATGAGACCACAAGCGGGGACATAAGTCGTGAAATAATTCAAAAAATGATCGTATATCCTAAATACTTATTTGTGTCTTGGTTAAGTTATCTATTTGTGTATATATATATTTTTTTTAAGATATCCCAAATAAGGTTTTTGGGGTTAATCGTTTGAATAGTTTATAGGAATCTTTCAAAAAAGTATGAGACGCCTCTAAAATAGGAAACAAATAAAGTTTAGTAGGGTTATTCAAAATTGTGCATGAGTAAACAATCGTCTGAGCGTTAGCGCTATGTGTATGGAGAAGCAGAAGGGGAGAGTGGATAGAAGTGCAGCCTGCCTGGTGGACAACTCGTTGCCGAACTGAGATTTATTCTAATTCATTAAACCTTACTTGTAAAATTGTAATTAAAATCCCACGTCATGTTCCAGGAGAGGTTCTCCCAACCTAGAATAAAGATGGTGAAGTCTCCCTGGGAGGCAGCGTTAGAGACAGGCTCTGTGGACACAGCTTTCCAGGAGCTACCACCCCTGATAAATCCATCCCCCAATCCTCCCACTTGGAGTAGCAACAGTTACAGCTCCAGCACTTACGAGACACAGAACTACTGCAGCGCACCAGAAACCTTCACTCCAGCACCTTTACCAAGTGCCCAGGCATACAACCCACCTGCCGGTGGGACCGCCCCCAGAAAACCTCAATACGTCCCTGGAGGCGGGAAAGATTTCCTGTACCAAGCCAAGCCCCCAAGAGGTTGGGGCATCGGTCAACCTCAGCAGCAGCCAACCCCAGGTGAGCTTCTTGGCCCTTCGACTCAAACTTCATGATACCTTTTTTTTTAACTTGCTTTTAGTTTGACATATTTTGAACAGATAGAAAAAGTCCTAGTAGTAGTTTTCAAAGGTGTTTGTAACTTACTTAACACTTACACGTATCACCACTTTGGAATGTTGAAAAATCATTAAATTATTTAACCTAAAAAGAATTTATCGTTAGTAGTTCTATGTGGTAATATTCAAAAATACAATATTGAATGTGAAAATTAAATAATGGTTTGGTTTTATACTAATTTTAATTACCAAGTTTTTTTATTTTACTAGTTATGATGTGCTAACCACAACAATAATAATATTTTTAACCCTTTTATAAACCTATTCATCGAGCATATTAATAACTTTAATTAGCAGCTATTTACAGAAATGTGATTAAATCAGTGTTAAATGGAAATAAATACTAAAAAAAACCTGTAAATTGCTATTATAAATTAATGTATTAACTTTACAAAATGAAATGTTCCACAGGTTTTAAGGAGCTTAACCTCTCTTCTTCTGCTTCCACTGCTGCTAATAGTTTGGCCGAAGATTTCTCAACTCTCGCATCCCGACCAATTTCATCCCCCTCTTCCTTCCCTGTGTACATCCCTTTCACTCCAACTTCTGCACAGCCACAGAGCAGTGCCAGTGGCAAAGTGACATCAAGCACCACACAAATATCCGTACAAAAAAATTTTTCGTTCAGCGCAACACAACAGGCACCAACACCAGAACAACCAAAATCGACCTTTCAAGCGTCAAGACAACCAATAACCACACAGACACCAAACCAAACACTAATTCAACAAACCCCTAAACAAACTTTCCCGTCAAATCCAGTGCAAAAACCCGATCAGTCTCAAATAAAACATGTAATCGCTCCAAACACAGCTAAGCCGCCCGCTGGGACAATAACTGTACCGCAAGTACCACTGGAACAAACCCAGCCAATCACTCAGCTGGAAAGTAAACTACAAGAGATCGCGAATAGCGCTGCTGCTGTTGATAGGGTACTGTCTAAAGAAACGGTAAGTGAAGTATCACAACAAGAAAATAAAGTTAAAACTAAAATTGACACTCAAAAAATAGATCAAGTGAACGAAGGTGTAATAAAAGATGGGGTGGATAAAATACTGCAGGGAGAAACGGAAGGGGTGTCACAAAGAATGGAAGAAGTGAATGATCAAAATATCTTAGATAGTGAACAAGAAAAGCAGTTTTCTGAAATCATTGAAAGTGAGCAAGAGATTTTAACACAATCCTACTCACAGGATGAGGCTAAACAAGAATGTGTGTCAATCAGCAACTTGGGTAAGACGCAAGCTGTTGAAATCAAACAAGAACAACCCATTTTTAGTCAGGTACCTCAATCTGAGGTCGATAACATAGAACCCCCCCTTTTGGCGCCAAAATCCCAACCAGTACAAAACAAAACTGACCCCACCAAACCACTACCTCCATCAGAGGTACAACAAGTGAGCCCTACCAAACCTCTCCCTATTTCTAAAATTCCAATTGTGTCAATCCCAACTCCTTTCTCGAAACTTAGTACTAAACAGTATGGGCATGTGAGCCCATCTAGAGATCAACCTAATCAACAACCCACCTTTCAAAATACTCATACTGGGGTAAGCTTTACGGAGGTTTTTAAAAATGATGACATTAAGGAACCAGTGAATTTGTTAATTGAGCCACAACCAGCGAACCAAGGCATTCAAAGGGAACACCAAACAGAAACTAAAAAGGTACAAAAATCTTCATCATCTTTTCAGCAAAAGAAAGTCCATCCCAATATAACTGAACAAATCACAAAGATCAGTCAAAACCAGCAAACGCTACAGAATGTAACACAGACTAAGTTTAGCAAACAGCAAGAATTTACCCAAATAATCCAACAACAGGAGAATGTTGTTTATGAGTCTAGACCGGCAGTAAAGTCGATTATCCAGAATTTTGAACAAAGCACCCGACCACCGATGAAGTACAAACAGATTCAACAGCAAAGTTCTATAGAGGAGTTTATGAAGCAGGCAACATCGCAGCAACCACCCTCAGACAACCCCATATACTATGTTTCAAACGCTAAGGTTGAAACCAGGACGTTCCTCCCTTCCCAAGAACAAATCTCACAGTCCCAAACAATCGAACAGCACCAACAGGTCTCATCCACAATACAGCACTTCCAGAAGACCGAACAGACACAATGGCAATCCCAAAGTTCTTCCTTGATCACGTCTTCTTCTCAGACCCAATCTAGCTCTTCTTCTTCTGCGGCGAATCAGCAGCTCCAAGCAGGCAAGACCTGTGTTCACCTTTATTGATTTTGAAACGAGTTTTGTTTTGTGTCTTAGTTATGATGATTTATTTTGTGTTTTGAATTTCATTTCTTTTTTTAAATTCCATGCTTGTTCGCATTATCGGCCCATATCAATCCAGTGACAAATATATTTCAGTTTTCTCCCACGAATAATTATATTTATTTTATTTTTATTTTTTGAGAACGTGAAATATTAGTGTTTCAGTTTAATAAGTGAAGATGTTTTGGAAACAGATTTTTTTTAAATGGTGTTAGCTTATTTTAACGATTTAATAATTCCTTATCTTAGCACCATCCCCACTGTCCCAGCAATGTAGCATTTTCTGATCAATGTCTCCTTCCAAGAATTTCAGTTTTACCTCAACAATGCACGTTTACCAAAAGGAATAATTATAATGTCTGAATGCTTGTTGACCGGTGGCGTAGTGATTATGATAATGATTACCATTAAATGGTTGACATAGCGTTTTACTGTTGAACCATTTGAAACCTGTGTGTTCGAGCAATGTTGGAGATGCATGTTGACAATAAAGAAGAATTTCCTCGAAAGTGATCAAGAAAGTTTTGTTTTGCTTGGCTGTGATTTTATTTTGCATAAAAACATTTTGTTGGTAGTAATTTTATATTAATACATTAAAAACATATGCGTTAAATGTTCTGGGACTTGATTTAATATTGAATGAAAATATTTTAGCTATTGATTTAATATTCAGAATCTTTACTTTAAAATTATACATGATTTGTTAAATTCACGTTAACTTAATATGTTTATTAATTTTTTGAGAACAATACAATATTTCAAGGTCTGACAGCTAACAACACATTGTATTAGTAATAAAATGTTGATTCAAAGTAATCTTGGATACTTAGAAAATTACTCAATTCCCCCTCATTCAAAATATTTTATTTAATAGTGTTTTGTGCGTTCTCAATTTATTTACTTTTTGCAATGTTGGAATGATCTAAGTATAACTACCCTTCGTGGAAAAAATATTTCTCTGCTCTCCATTTGTGGCCGCATTGTTTAAGGCGTCACACTTGCCTTATACTAGATTGTTGACGACTGGGAGATCGGGGTTTGAATCCCAGTCAGGCGTACTAGGCTGTTTTTTTCATAAATTATTTTCCACCCTTCTTCCATGCAAATATGGGTACAATCCCTCTAAATTCAACTTTACGTTTACGTAACACGTTAGCGTAATTAGTGCATATGTATATAGCATGAATGGGTAGTAAGACGCTTTGCATAAGAAACCTGAGTTTCCAAGCTCTCTGCATACTATAATTTAATTGGAAAGGGGTGATGAGGTAGACATATTTAGAGGAAGGTAACAAACTTTCTCTTGAATGGAACGTGGGAAGCCATTTGAGAAAAACTACTTTTACTACGTTTGGCCAACACCATCAAATCAGACGAGAATAGCACCTTTGACTGCGTAACCCCCTGTGTGTGTAAAAAGCTTTGTTCAATGAAAGTATATCATATTAATCCCCAAGTAAAAATAACGTTTTTAACTAAACGTGTCTATGTTTGTTTCAGGAGCTCGTCCCGCCTCTACTCACAATGTTTACCAGCCTCCTCCCCCTCTTCCACCCGCCCCCACCCCCACACAAACTCCTGCCCCCCACAAGCTGGTGTACGCAGAGCTCAACAATTACAACACCGCGGCCCGCGGCTGGGGCAACATCCAGGACTACTACAGACCTGTCACTTTCCAGCCCACCAAAGTCGTGGTGGGGTAGAGGCCCCCCTTGGTCAGGCCTACATTTCGACACCTTCTATGAAAGAGGGGGCTATGTACAAGCTATGTACATCCCTGGAAATTATTTATACGCGTCTAAATGTACAAACATTTAATAAAACTGAATAAAATACTTAAATAAATCACTTATAATTGTTATTAATATAATTTATAATCCATAGTCCATTTTCTTAGGAATCGTGCCAAATATTATAGTAACATAGTCACTCAATTAATTTTCAATAATTTGACGTTCAGTTAATTTATAAATGCATATCCCAAGAATCAATCTCATTCAAAGAACATCTTCAAAATAAAAAATAAGAATTCAAAGATTATTCTTATTAGCACCGCGTCTTACTACCCGCTTGGGCTGTATGCAGAATAATTCAAAGACAATAATTGTATTATGTGTAAATATTTTGCAATACTAACGTTGTGTTACTAGAGTGAAATTTTTGTTTTAAGTTGCAGCTAAGAACTTGAAAACTTTTGCATTACATGATAATTAAGCTCGTTTTTGAATCCAATGACAATGTTAAATAATAATGATAACGAATATTTTAATTAGATTGCTAAACCTAAATTTCTCTTCACTTAATCCAAACTATATTGGATTTAACAGATGAAGATAACAATAGATTGCTAAGATTATTATATCAAAAGTATAACTTACAGTCTATAATATATTATAAAGTGAAAAGTTTATCTTAGTAGAATATCATACTACACAAAATAAGTATTTATAAATAAATAAATCTAAGAATAAAACAATATACACATTGGAATATTTCGCTTTTATAGCACTTTTATGTGTTTTTATGTAATAATGTTGCATATTAAAGGCTTGTTTTTTTTATTGAAGCTACATGTAAATACCCAAATTATTTATGAAGATAATTATCATTGTGAAGAAGATATAGCTTGGTTAATAAAATATAATAAACTGGGTCTACATCTACTATCAGTGTATTTTCGTAATTGAAGACAAGTTGAATAATTAGCTTTTTTATAGTGAATTTTACATAAAGGTTTTATTATTTAAAATTCACTATAAAAAAGCTAATTATTCAATTTTCTCATAAGGCTTATATCACTAATTAATTCTATTACCAGCATTTTTAAGTCTATGGTTTGAGTCATGGTTAGATACTTTAAAGGGTTTAGACAAACAAGTGGTGTATAGTCCACTGTATAAGGCTAGATCCCATACCCAAATATCCCTGACGTATTTTGTCCCTATAAAGACACCACTATGACAAATTTAAGGTTATATAATTTTGTCTGTGATTGTACAAATGTTGAATATCTGTATTGTATAATAGTAGTGTAATTATTGTTCTGTATCTATGTTTTTATTTTTATTTTCAAACTTATATTGATATTATATTGTTTACATTGTGGTTGATTAGTAGTGAAATTAATTTATAATTTTTAAGGAAAACGTGGCAATTTACTTTAATAATACATTGTATTGGTCTAAGCTTCAGCTTAAAGTTAACCAAAGCTAGCATAAAACTATAGTAACAAGAAATGTTTTGATTTTTGAGTGGTGTAAAATCTATTTCACCCTGTTATTTTTGATTAATAATATACATGCTTTTGATTTGGTTGTTTTTGTCTAGAAAGTTAATTTACATCATAACAAAGAGAGATAGTTTCATTTTAACCATTTTTGTTCCAATCACATTTATAGATTTTTTGAACTTTGAGCTGCTCCTAATAGATAGATATAAGAAATTAGTGTGATAATGTTAACATTATACTGTAAAACGAAATTGATATTTTTAATGATCGAACCCTTTACATACGAATTATGGCAATAAACTGATATATTGTTTTCGTTGAACGTTCGTTTTATTTCTTAAATTTAATGGGCAGCTATACGATTTGTATTGGTATACATTATATAACTGCAGGATAATTAATTCTATTAATAGTTGAAGTCAACGGAAGACAATATTTTCCTACAATTACTTGATTATTTATTTTTTAAATTTGATTTGTTATGATACTGCCTTTCTATCGCACAACGGTGATTAATGAAAACATAGGACTAACATTTTAGTACCTTTCTCTTTGACCCAGCCATGTTTGCAGATATCGCATAAAAAAAAGCATAAATTCAACTATAGATTTAATTGAAAGCATCTTAAATATTATTTTTTGTCTTAATTTTTTTTGCACGTGTATTTCTGGGGAGAATGTAGGTTATTACTTGTATAATTGTATATTTAACTTATTAATAAAAGTGGCTTTCAGTAATAAACCAGTAAAGAAAGTTAGTGGAGATAGATATGTGTTCAATATAGAAAAATATATTATGTTCTTATGATTTTTAATGAATGCTGCTTGGTGGAAAACAGTGAAGTTATAGTGTTTGTGTTGTGCTTATGTAGAAATGGGGGAGGGTAAATAGTAGTACGAGATAAACAAGCAGCCTAGCAGGGCTAAGGTCCTCGCACACCGGAATAGTATCGTATACGTACGGTGCCAGGACAGTGGCAGTATGGTATCGTATTGCCATGACGGTCCCGCACACCGAGATCGTAGATACAGCGTATGTCCCAAGAGCTTGTTTCCCCCACCACTCTCTACAGTTCTCTTGCGCCCCCTGAGAGCAGCGCAGTGAGAATAAGCGAGTGTATTGTTGTTGTTCTGTTAATTACAATGAGTTAGTGATACCTTGTATTCTTCCTCTGATGAGAACATTGTGGTAGCGGCTATGTTGCTGGAGTCAGAGAAAAAGAAGTGGAGACATGATATCAATAAGAACGGAAAAGTGTTTGGAGAGATTTTACTTTTTTGAGGATTTGATTAACGATGATAAAAAGTGTTTCGTATACTTTAGTTAGAGGTTGGATCATTTGCTGTTGAGGAACATCATGATAAAAAAAAGCATAGGAAGATGATGGTTGGATATAGGAGGTGGTTGCTGTTGAGGACGATCATGAGAAAAAAGCATAGTAAGTTGAAGGTTGAATGCAGTGAGAGAAGATGGTTGTTGAGGAACATTAAGAGCAGGAAGAATAAGAAGCTGAAGGTTGAATGCATTGAGAGGTGGTGGCTGTTGAGGAACATCATGAGGAGGAAGCATAGGAGGCTGAAGGTTGAATGCAGTGGGAGGCGGTGCTGTTGAGGAACATTATGAGCCGGTTGAGGAGGCATGGAAAGTTGATGATGGAAAGCAAGAGGATAAATTGATTGTTGAGGAAGTGACTGAGGAACATTTTGATGAGGTAGCTGATCGTTGGATGTATGGCGTTGAAATACTTGTTGAGGGTAAAAATGAAAATGTCCAAGATAATATCTGTACTCGCATTCTAATACTTTTCTCTCATACTGAGAGACTAAGTTAAATATTTCAGCCTTAGCGTATACTTGAAATTATTTGGGCAACTGTCCAAATGTTTCCTCACTGTATTAAAAAAAACTCACTGATGTGCGAGAGGAGTGTTTGAGAGAGTGTAGGGGATAAGGGGTAAGCAATGGCCACCGTGTCAGTATCGTACGTGTACGTGTGGAAAACCACGCACTGTACGTATACGATACTGTGCTGCTGCCAGAGTGCTACGACGGGTGTCGGTGTACGCAGCTCAATAGCAAAGAATGGCAAGAGAAAAACATACAATACTTGTACGATACCGTACGTACACGATACTATGCCGTTGTGTGAGGACCTTTAAACACTCATTAGAAATACGTTATAGTGAATGGAGGACGTGTCCTGTTGACAAGAGTGGCGGCTTTCCCACGTGATTGTTTTTCACCGTCAGTCCGCATGGCATGCTAGCTTCAGTACCACGTTGATCGTTGTATCGAGAAGACTCTATGACTTCTGAAACTTTCGAAACCGATGTTGAGGCATTAATTGCACAAATAGAATTGCATCCAGTGCTTTGATGCAGAAACTTAGAGGAGAACAAATCTCGTACCGAGTCATTATCAGCTTGTAGAGGGGTTTGTGCTTTAATCAACTCTTAATTCGAGATGTTGAATGGCGAGAAGAAAAAAGGGGTTTAGTACACACAACAACATCTCCCCTTGGTTTATATTCTCACACTGGAGCATAACGAGGAAATGTAAACATTAAATTGGAGGGGATTCATTTCAAAAAGGTACGGCACGCCGTTGGTATAGACGGCGAGCGCCATCTTTATTAACAGCGTGCGCCGTCCTCGGCGACGGTGAAACACCATCACGTGTGCAAGCCACCTTATAATTAGGGGAGGGAGTGCTCAGATACAAGGAATTGGGACTCTCATACCTATAACTCGCCCACTCGAAATCCACCAAAGATGAAGCAACGTTAAGATGGGGTGGGTAAAAACGCATTCGGGGCCGTATTTTTACCGTTTTTACTTTTAAAAAATAGGTTTTTTTTGGCAGAATAGTACAATATTTATTCAGTAGATAAGTTTAATTTTATTTTTCCATGTATAGAAATATTTAACACATTTCTTGAATATTTGTTATAGGCATCACGGAATATGATCAGGACTTTATACTTTCATACTAACGGTTGATATTACTAGAGACTATCTGCAATGAGAGTGTAGGTGAGAGAAAGCAAGTTAAAACTACCATGTATCCACGCACCAAACAAAATTATCTGCAAGAACACATGAGTTGTTTTTACTATTGGCAGACAAAACTTTCTCAATAAACCATTTAATTTAATTTATTTTCTTTCTTCTAACCGTTGTGACATTATTGAAACACAAACTTATGCAAATAACTGTTTGTATGATTTTTTATATATATTTTTTTAACGGCGTCTGTGATTCACTTTAAAATGTCTTACAAATGGAAGGCTGCGTTCTCTTAATAGATTAAGATGGTGAACCATTCGAAAAAAAGGGTCGCTGATGACGTTATACAAACCGTCTTCGGCTGTGTTCACATGCTGTTTACATAATAAAAACGTTTTATTTTGAAACAAATCTTTTGTATGGCACTATTTTTAAGTTATAAAAAACATTTATTTATTTTTGTGGACAGTTATAGCAAGTTACGAGTGGCACCCAGAAACTGATGCCTCCTATTTATTTCCACGTAAGCTACAACGGATAAAGGGAACTCATCACTATCAGTAGATTGGATAGAGAAAGTTGTCAGCTACAAAACGCTTTTTTACCACATAGTCACTACCATTGGCCAAATATTTCCACTAGCGATGAACAAGAGTCTGCATGCCACGCACGTAAAAATATGCACAAGCGTAAGCAACCCATTTTTTCACAGCTGCGATGACGGCGCCGTTGTCAGGAAAATGTTGCCCACGCAATCCATCTTTCAACAGCCCAAATATATGAAAGTCATATGGTGCGAAGTCCAGACTATATTGCGAGTGTAGTGGAACACTCTAGCCAAAATTCTCCAGTGGTCCATGGTCTTCAAATTGGTATGGAGCGTGGAGTTATCGTGCTGCAAGCGAAATGTTGTCTTATTCTCTGACTTGATTCTGGAAATTTGGGCGGCCTTCAGTGTAATCAGCGTCGCGTTGTAGAGGTTAGAGTTGATTTTTGTCCAGGTTCCAGAAAATCCTGGAAGATCACGCCTTTCTTCTCACAAAAGACAGTAAACATCAAGACTCTCTTGAGCCACGATGGGTTTCCTGGCCAGTCTAATCCAAACCCCTCTATGCCTCGTTATAATTCCTCATACAAAGTATTAAACCACAAGAACTCTTGGCTTTATTTTGTGTTGGTCGTCGTTAGTGGTTTCACAAACATCAACCTTAGTAGTCCCCGGGTGCATATACATACGTATAGAGATATAAAGAAAAGAGAGGAAAATAGAAGTAATGCAATTTAATGAAAAACATGATACATGATCAATATTTAGCACGTAATCTCAATAAGAACTGTCTATA
>CABFVX010001936.1:86809-134986 GCA_902151425.1 Timema shepardi | reverse complement strand
TGAGCAACAACCGTGGCATTTAAACCGCTAGTGTAGAATCAGTAGCGTTATGGTAGCTGTTTAACAGTCGCGTTTTGACAGTCAGGTGTAGATTCGAGAGTTTGGGGGCGTAAGCTAGCGACCAAACCACCACGTTTTAACCACTAGTGTAGACTCGGTCTTATTCACAATCAACTGCAAGGCTAGTGAAAGCCGTACATGACAGTGAGAAGCAACTATAGTGAAATGGCACCAAACTCTTTGTAGAATTCTTGTCTCCATGTCTTCCATGTGGTGTAGACTATGATAAAACAGCTATTTAAAATATCCCCGTAAGAATAAATCGGTGGCTGTTAACTCTGGGGATCGCTGAGGCCTTGGAACATCGCCAATTTGGAATATCATGTATCCTGGGTATGAACTTAACAGTGTTTCCCCAGAATGCATGATCTACTGGTTTTAATGACGTTCCATGGCCTCCGTGGACACCGTATCTAACAGCTTACTATTTCTTCCTATGAGTTTATTTGAAACTTAAAGAACCGAGATATCCAAGAGGCTAATACCATTTTCCCATATCTGTCTCGCAGGGCCATGTTCGGCTTTATCCAGCGATTCCAGCAGTGAATTGCAAATAGCGTTGTACATTTGTGTGACATTATTTTTAAACGGTAAATAACAAATTTTGTTTACAGAGCCTTAAGAAACCTGGGATATGCTTTTACTTAGATTTTGTCCATTGTAAGAATTTAATATATATTTTGAAAATGGTTTGCTTTAATTTGACCATCCTGTATATGTTTAAATTAATTATATGTTAATAGATCTCTAGTTTTAAAGTGTCTCATATTTTTTAATTGAAAATTTTAGGTTGGATAAAAAGTAATTTGCCAAAAATGTAGTGGTATTACCCCAAATACCCAAATATGTTTTTATTTTCTAGGCCAAGTTTTCTGAAATAGAGTGGTTTAGAAATTTCCAAAAATTACATAAAAAAACAATTTCTCGTGGTGGAAAGAGGTTTAGGTTTGTCTGACTGGTATAAGCTACATCCCAAATAGTACGAAAATCAATAAAATATTGGAAGGGGAGCGTCATTATCTATAATGTCCAAATCTAATATATCATTATTGTAAAACATTACAATATTAACTTACAAGTAGAGGGGCAACACCAAATAACCAGAAAAGTTTTAAAATTTTCAATTTTAAAACAAAGGTAATTTAATTAGGCGAGGAGTGGAAATGGGGGGGAGGGGGGGAAGATTTAAAGTTTTAAACCACATACAGACAAACACTTTTTGTGAGTGAGTTTAAATTTTAGAAGGAGTATACTGCTATTTGCGTGGAGGAGAGTGAAAAACCATTTAAAGAAAATCATCCTCAGTACAACTGATATGGTCTCGAACTTCGATCTCCCCATCATCGGCTGTCCAGTCTATTACATAAGATATATACCTTAGACTATGAGTCCACTGAAGAGGATTGTTTTTAATTGATATACAGATATAAATTCCAGGAACTACACACAATAACCTAGTTTTATAGTTTATTTAGTTGGTTTGTATTCAAAATAAGTGGTAAAACGTGTTTTCTGGCAGATTTATTTTTCTGACGTTTGATTAAAAGTAATATTTATGAATTTTTGTTGTTTTTAAATGTTTGTGACTATAAGAAATATACTTTTATAACAAGCTCACCCCACCTATCAAAACCTAACCTTTCATGCAGATACAAATTGAAGGTTTGGTTTTGTTAGATTGGGTAGCATTGACATCAGCCTGTCATAGGCAGGCTTAAAGACCAGTGTATCTATAACAGTACATTATTTAGTCTATGCTGTTTGTTGAATTTGAAGGATTTTTTTATATTCTTTTCTATTAATAATGTAAATATAATACAGAGTTTTAACTCTCTTATGATTGCTTTAAAGCCAATATATTCAGATTATATCCCTTTTTTGACATTATGTTTTTGTCAGCTTGCCTATGTTTCATATTAAATCACAATATTTAAACTTATAAGGTATATTAATATTTAAAAATCATTTAAAATTTGGTTTAGACGCGATGCTAAATAAATAAATAAATAATACAAATAAGAGATATGGTTACTTTCTCCTTTGGTTGATTTTATATTCTTGAAAATGATCAGCGAAGACCAGTCACAAGAGCTGGTATTTTTTTTAAAGAACGTACACAATGTGTGAACGAAAGTAAATTATTTATTTTTTATCCATTTATACTTATTTATACATAAAGTACATGTGTATATGTTACTGTCAAAGACCGTTTCCAGGATATCCTCCATATTGTGGGATAAATGTATACTGATGGTTTTAGGGAATACTTGATCGGACTAGGCCAAATACTAGTTCGGGCTAAGCCGAATAGTTACATCCTGCAACTTGTAGGATAAACCGATATAGACTGATATTTCAGGGAGTATTAGTTAAGATTAGGCCGAATTTCTACATCCTGCCGCATATAAGATCCGGCACAGCCTGATGTTTTCATCCTTATACGATGAATCGAACTTAGACAGATTTCATCTCTCACAGTTCACTCGCAAATGTAGTTACTTAACCTAACCTAACCTATAACTGGTTTGGCAAAGTAAAATTGTAGGCCAGATTAGTTTCTCTTATGAGCTAGGCCAAAATTTCAGGATTATCTGATTTAGACTAGACTAAACTAGTATATCCTGAGGCTCTTAGGATGTATAGTTCGACATAGTCTGATCTAGTTTGTCCTGGAATCTGGTTTGGAAATAGCATATGTAAATATACGATATATGGTTTATGGCGTTACTCTTGTAATAGAATGGTCTGTTATTGACAATGGCGAAGTCAGGGTTCAATTTTCGAGTGATATCCGGTTTATATAATATACCGGTTAATAGGCTCCCCTCACTTACCGAACGTGGATCACGTAGTGGGCTATTGGACTGTTGTGCGTGTTTTGTGAGGCAGCCCAAGATAGGTTGACGGATCGCGAAGTGAACCCCATGATCAGGGGTCTGCCAGGGGGGTCAGCCACATCTGAAACAATGGCAGACAATAAGCACCAGTCAGAAAATTTGCCACTCACGATGACGGTAAAAGCTTAGTACTTATCCATCAAATGCTGGTAAAGTTAGACATATATACAAGAATTTTGGTAGGAACGAACCTCTCATAGAACTTTTTTTCCTACCATAATACAGATATAGTGACATTTTAAGCATAAAAATGTTTCCAATCTGTGACCATTGATGAGATTGATATATATAAACGTTAATCGGGAAATGTATGAATGCTATAAAGGCAGGGTTACCGATGTCATTAAAAACTGTTTGAGGTCTTGTCTGCTCTATATTACTAAAATAATTAAATTTAACAAAATTAAGTATGAAATATATATATATTATATTAATAAGCATCACGTTGGTCATGAATGATTAAGTAACTAAGTTTAGTGTAATTTTTTAAATTATATTCTGAATTTTGGAATAAATTACATTTGACAAATGGTTGAGGAACACGCTTAAGGATTACTATGATATTATTATCATCATCATCATCATGAACACCTTCCAGCCACTGTTTGGAACATAAGCCTTTCCACCACTTCCTTTCCTCCCACCACCTCTCTCCCTCCACCTTGGCTCAGTCCTCTCCTCTTTCCTCCACACTCCTCATAACTCCCTTCAGCCATTTATCCCTTAGTCTTCTCTCCTCCTCTATATCTGACATCCTCCCGGGTATCCTTTCTCTCTCCGAAATTCCAACCACCCTTCCACGTTGAGGGAGATGAGCAACAGAATCAAGTATGGGAGTGCCTTTGGGGGTGAAGCACAATGGGAACTATGTGTGCCCCGTTATTGCTTTGGTAGCTGTAAAGGGCCTGCAGGAACCTTGAAAAGTAATGGCTGATGCTGGTGAAACTACTATAGGCCTAGCAAGCCAGTGGTGGATGCAAAATTACTTTCAAAATAAGAATACGAAAAAAATAAGATTAATATGTAGAATATCCCAAATATAGTTGCTAGAGTTTTATTGTCTAGAGTCTTAGTACCAGTTCGTTTTCTAAGAAAATATGAATACCGTTAATATTACAAGGATGAAGAAAATAGACTAAAGAGAATTTAGTTAGTCACATTGGCGTGTATGGTGATTGAGAAATTATTTAGGAAAATCAATTTTCGACACATTCAAAAGATATTCAAAGTCTGGACCCCTCGTCACCGGCAACTTGGTCCAACCCACTAGTGATGAGACCAAACGATGCGGTCGGCTTGTTCTGAGACACTTATTAAATTATGTTGTTAGTAGTTTTTACTTTATTTCGACAATTAAGAGATAGAGTATTGTGATCGTTAAAAACACCAACTCAGGATTTTGATAAATGTTCACGTTTCTTGACCACCTAAAACCAAAAGTCTGTTTATACCTCGAGCTAGAACCTAAGGGATTTTACCGATTGAGCTGAAACTTGGTATCTGTGAAGGGATTTTGGAATTATATATCCAACCCTATAACCCTAAATGAAAGGGTAGTTTAGCAAAGGGTAAAAACAGAAAAAATAGATTCTCTCAAAATTTCCATTAACGTTTTTGATTAAATTTTACACATAGACACTGTTAATCATTATAAATAATATGGATATTATCATATTTTGCATGAAAATTACTTTAAGGATACTTTACATAAGGGAAATTTTAGAATTTTCATTTTTTCTCCGCAACCATTTGATATTCTAAATAACTTGTTATTGTAAAGTTGTAGTACTATTAAATATACACATATTTTATTTGAAAAATAGTTTTATAAAAGCAATAATTTATAAGCAAATATATTATAGTTTTCAATTCAGGTCTCTATAAATGAATTTGATTCTTGTGTTCTTTAGTGGAAAAATATGTTTATCTCTTCTCAATTTTTCTAATACAATTTATGATCTGTGGTGTAGTGTTTCTACAAAAATATATATAGTTTGTATTTGCAATATTGTATAAAATACCAAATACATAGTTGACATAATATTTAAATTGTGTAACTGTTTAAATTCTATTATATTTGATATATATATTTAAGATTTAATACTAATTGAATCTTCTAAAAGTAATTAATATCTAATAATTGTTTAAGATTTTTGGCACAGGATATAAGTCTTAATGAAATGGAAAGTTTCCAAAGAAGATATTCAATTCTAAACTTTGATGTACTCCCCTTTTTGATTATTTGCCAACAACGTTATCAAATAATGAGTTTTAATGTGCAACATCAGATAATTCGTAATGAATATTCATTCAAATAGATTCTAAGAACATTAAAATACATATAGCTTAAATATAAAACTGAGCCCCACTACAGTCCAATTATCAGAAATGTTTATTATTTGATAGCTAGAAAAGTTTACTATATTTCATTTCACGTATTTATAGGTCAAGTATTAGTATCTTTCTAAATTGACAGCTAAAGATAACAACTAACTATTATATATTAATAGTAAAAAAAATAAAATTCTACCAAATTTTGGCATCAATAAATTTGTTTATATTTTCTAAAAGCTCCTTTTTAAGGAATATTTGACTGTAATTAGCTTTTAATAGTACACATTAAATATATATTTTATTAATAATTAAGATATATGCTAGTACCTAATACGGTATAAAGTGACAAAATATATTAATACAGTGGGTACAAGACACGGAAATCATAACGCGTTAGTTTTTTTTAGAATGTTTATATTGGTTGAAAATAAAAAAAATAGAATAAAAGGGGAGGGGAAAGTGTTTATTCTATCTTGTGTATGAAGGGTATTCACACACACACACACACACAAACACACACACACATGAAAAAGGGAGAAAACAGCCCCCCCACGTAGTGTTAGGAAATTGGGCATGTAAATGTTTGTAGGGTGTATAGTAGGTTCACTAGACTAGCAGGTGAGATAACATTTAGAACGGGGAACGAAACAGAGGTTGACTGGGGAAAAGAGGTGTGGGGGGCTAAGGGGAGGGGGGGTCACATACAACTCTCACAGCTTTACAGAATGCTAACAATGGCTACCGAGAGAGGCGTTCTGCCACATAAATATTAGATGGGGGTTATGGCAGTTGGAAAGAGAGAGAAAGAAAAAAAGAAGAAAAAATATATTCTGCATTAAAACAAAGAGTTTGCGATGTACTGGTAGGTTATTTTCTCGGAAGTGACATAAAATTCTGGTAAATGTTTATAAGAAATAAATATTCATACGATTCCAAATTATCTTTTGTTTAGTAATAATCCTTTGTACCTACATTTCATTTTTTACTAAACTCGTTTTTTCTCAATATCCATACAAATTCATAAGAGGCTGCTAGAAATGTTTAATTCAAAATTTTATCAAATAACGAGGGGCTATATATTCCAATTATAGTTGGTTTTAACATAAATTTAATTAATTAGTGTTTTTATTGGAGTGTATGTTGGCTTCTTAATCCTTCCAGTATTCAGACCAGTTTTTTAAAATTTAAAATAATCAATTCAGTAAGTGAGAAAAATGAATTTATTTTTAATACCATATTTAATATAATTGTTTATCATATTGAGTTGAGGTATCTATGGTTGGCTAGAATATAAAGAAGTCCTGTTAGGTTAAGTTAGTTGAATTTGTGTTTATGGTTAAAATTGTGAATAACTATGCAAGATGGCCTTACATATTTTGTCAAATGATGATAATGTTTATCGATTTTTTAAAATTATTACATACTCTAGACTAATATCTATATAATATATGTTATATAATTTTATTACGTTTTAGTTACTTTATATAATTTGAAATATGTGCCAATATATGCCAATATCGATAAGGAAATAACTAAAATAAATGTATGTTAAAATAAATAAAATCATTATAATTTGGAATCTTTGGCTTTAATTAAGTTGGCTATCCTATGACATCACAGAAAATATTCAAATTTAATTTTTTTGGTCTAAATTGATGTTTTAAAAATTTCAAATCACCTATTAGGCTTAAGAGATTGTTTCTCAGAGTGTTTAAATTTAAAATATTTAAAATATCATTGGTACACAAGATAATTCAATAATTTGAGGACAATCCATGTCAATCATATTAAAAAAAATATATATTAATGTGTCAATTGTGTGTTTGAGTTAATGTAGTGCGAATATCTACCAAATACCTATGAAGCAATAGAAGAATATTTATTAACTTCACACCCACCTCGGTGGCGTAGTTGGCTAACGCGCTTGTCGTGTTGAGCTCAACTGCTGAAGACGGGAATATCGAGGTTCTAATCTCGGTTGGGTGAACTGGGGGGTTCCTTAACGGTTTTCCACTCTCCCTCCACGCAAATGCGGGTTCACTTACTCTAATTCAACCTTCCCAATTCCTAACCTATCAACGTAATTAGTACTTAAAGCGTATAACCCGAACGGGTAGTAAGACGTGGTGCTAAATATTATTATTATTAACTACATACTAGAAAGAATGTTCATAAACTCAACGCCCAAACTGCACATATAGATTGTTTTAGCCAAAAGTAATACAAAATCCCTATATACTTACATTCTTTAAGCTATGTTTAATACCATTAAATTGGTTTCAAAGTTTCAGCGTACAGCGCCGGGAGAGCAAAGCTGTTAAAACATGCGTGTATAACAAGTTGCATAGGAGCTAGGTGCGCGACACTACACACCTCAACATCTTGGAACACGGCAGAAGAACATACCGCAATTAATAGCAAACAACACTCCAGTCCATCTAGAAATGTGAATACGTTCCGAGGGTCATCATTAACGGTCCTACATAAGAGAAAATGCTTGCCATTATTACATGTTCAGTATCACATACCTTACTCCTATGAAACTTGTAGTGCATGCATGCTTGAACATATTTACTCTCCTGGCGCTGTACGCCGAAACCTTAAACACAATTTGGAGGTGTTAACATAGTTTTCTGGATTTAAGTGTTTAGCGATTTTGTATTACTTTTGGTTCAAACAAGCTATATGTGCAGTTTGGGTTATGAAGTTCCGAACAACCTGTACAAACTGATGTGTCTGTTAAACGAGTTAAACGCAAAGGTCAATTTCACAAAGGTCATGGACCAACTGTCGGGTGCGCAATTCAAAAGCGCATACTATTGAAACCCTGAGTGATTAGGAGATTGTTTGAAGGTTTAGTCCATTGATGGGCAACGGAATAAATAAAACGAATGTGTATTGTAAGACCAGATTTTTTTTTAAACAGCATAACTGAAATTTTATTTAAAAAAATTCCAAATACCAACATTTCCTAGTTTGATAAAAAATTCTCAAAAATATATGATAATTTGTGAATCTTCATATTCATTCGAATAAGTGCACTAAACCATGAAACTTAAAGACATTTATCTTATTAATCTACCTACTGATAAGCTATTATCTACTCTCTTATGAATCTCCTCACAGTTTGTCATCTCACACTCCAACATATTAATCTACTTACTGATAAGCTATTATCTACTCTCTTATGAATCTCCTCCTCACAGTTTCAGTCATCTCACACTCCAACATATTAATCTTCTGAACAAACTTAAAACATACCAAGCCATTGTAGTATTTATGAACGTATTGCATTCTTAATGTATTGCAACTTATTCATGGCCGTATATTGAGTGTATTTATAATTTTTTTTAAATTAGTTTTGAAGAAAAATTATTGAACACAATACTTGGCTCACCATTTTATTTGATCTTTTTCATAGTTTGTCCTTCTTGTAAGTATGTTTGCACATCCTTGCTTTAACCAAACACAGACAATGACCATTAGTCTTGCTGAAAGGGTTGTTGTAATTACCAAAGCTCTTGAATAGATTGTGCCAAGTATCGATGTTTCTTGGCTTGCGAGTGAAATCATTTAGCGGATTGATATGCAAATAATTACTATTTTGAAAAAAAAATCAGTTTGCCGTACAGATTCTTTCATTAATCTTAATATAGATATATTTACTAAAACCTCGTAAGATTTTTGAAATTAAATAATATATTTGGTTGCCTAAGAGCCTCACCAAAAAACAAATGAAATAAGGTAAACTTTTACAGAAACCATAAGCAAAGAATATGTAGCGTTCTGTTTAATAAATAAATTTATGTTTGCCTATCGCTCAGAAATGTTGGTTTTGTGAAAATGCACTCGCTTCGCTCATTGGGGGCTCCTCGCCCAAACCACCAGAAGTTTTCTTTGCAAGTGGATGTAAAATAATGTAATTTCAGCGTTGTTTTGAACGTAACAACTTATTGTTACCGGTATTGTATTGTATATACCACACCAAATCTAAAGTTTCTCCGCCTTTTGAATTTTTTTCGGGGGCTAAAAATTAATATTTTTAACTTTTTGTAATTTTCCCGTCGGTTCCAGGCTAGAAGCTATAAGCTTGCCAAATTTCAAGTTTCTAGGTCATATGTAAGTGGGTAAACATTAATGTCAGTTAGTGAGTAAGCCATGTGGCTTTAAAGTAGTATAATTCCAATTTATTTTTTTAATAGTACAACTTTATAAAGATAAGCTATTTCGTATTTTAAATAAATTTGGATATATGATGAAAATTGGAAATATTTGCTTTCTTAAATTTCCCTTAGATTCATTTTCATAGGAAAACGAGAATTGTCATTTTTTTTGTAATGTTAAATACTACATAGGTATAAAATTTAATCAAAATAATTAGAGGGAAATTTGAAAAAATCGATGTTATCTTTGTTTTACTTTTCAGTAAATTACCCTTAAATATAAGTGTTGGATATCTAATTCAAAAATCTCCTCGAAGTGACCTTATTAAAACCCTAGATACCAAGTTTTATCCCATTCGGTAAAATAGTTAAGGTTCTAGGCAGAGATATAGACAGACATATGGCATCGCAAAAACATTTTTTGTTTCAGGGGGTCACAAAAAGTTGATATTTATCCAAATTTCTATTTTGAATTTTTTGACAATGAGAATAATTATCTCTCCGAGGAGTCGAGAGAAAGTTTTTTTTCTTTCTAAGTACAATAAATATCATACAATCTTATATGTTCATTAAATACATTCAATATTTATTCTCCTAGAAAAATATTAATTATATCCTTTAGTTCGGTTTTGATCAAAGTTCATTTAGCGTGTTTAATGTAGGTAGATACAATTGTTTGTATTAAAAACTTAGAGAATATAAAGTATTTCAAATATGTATAAGTCGCCCTTATTAAAATTGTTATGGCTCTATTAAATAGTACAATAGGAAAAATCAAACTTAATTGTGATACAAAGAAAGACAAAAATAGCACATTTAAAAAAATTTTTTAGATTCTGATTTAATTTAACAATTTGATTTAATGTCGGATGGTAATATCACATTGAAATATATACATTACAAACCTGTTGGGTATTTTAGGTCATTTTATTATAATTTTACTGTAATTCTTTAAACACTTACTCCATTTAATTTCAGACATCATCATTAAATATTTTATTTTACCAAACGCTTAAGAGAGTTTTGGGCTAAATGTTACTTATTTATAAATATACAGCTAGTGTACAGTTACCGATAGAACCCCTGGAATAATCGTCCCGGCTTTGCTGGCTAGTTAGAAGTGGGGGAAATATAATTTAAGTATCAATAATGGTTTTATTGGTTTGCTATAGGTCCACATAGTAACTTATTTTTAAATTATTAGTTTTTTGATTTATTTAATTTTGCTATATTTAGATATACGCTAGTGTCAGCACTTCCCGTAGAGATGGTAACGTGGCCTAAGTCATAAGCCCCATAATAAACTCTGTTGATGGGTGTTGGTTCGAATCTTGTTGACTGCACCAGTGGTGGTTTTATATTTCCGTTGTACCAAGCATTATTATTTCTTTCGTTCATTGTATCTTGCCACTTATTTCTTTATGAAGAAGTTCTAGCTACGTTAGTATGTTAATGATTAGAGAGGTTGAATTTAGAGGAAGTGTATCCGTACTTACGTGGAGGAAGAGTGTAAAACTATTAAGGAATACATTATTCTCATTACAGCCTACCATAATTCAAACTCCGATATCTTCGTCACCGGCAATCCAATCTATAACAAAAGTAATTCATTAGACAACTGAAGTGTGTTCTATGCTCTTCTCTTCTTAACTATTGCTGGTGCATTTCAAATATTCCTTCAATACTCATACCAACATGGTAAAATAATCTATTATAGTAACCTTGTGTTACAAAGTAGGAAGATAATGCGTTTTTTCCACCATTAAGATTCAAGGGAATGCTGGTATACTTAGCATCATAGGTTTTTATTTCCCCTCCTTTATCGTAATGTCAAATTTAATCGCAGTTCTTAGAGTTTACCAAATAAAAGAACATAGTTACACCCTGTGTTCTTTGAGCAAAAGACTCACTCATTTGTTCTTACAAGTCTTGACTTCCTCACATAATGATAAACCAGTAATTTATTACCATCCCCATTTTTTATATATATATACATCCCTTTTTAAACTCAACCGAAACGAGGGAAAAATTTTGATATGGATGTGACACGAATATGAAATTCAAAAATAAAATAAAAAGTATAGAAAGGTTGTAAAAAAAAGTAATAAGAACAGGGGGGCAGGGGAGGAAAAAGAATTGTTGGTGGGTTTAATGGCGGGAGGGAGGTAGGTAGGTAGGTAAGAGTGAATGAGTTGATCAAATACTTGCCATCTCAATGTCCCTTTATCTCGTCTTCCCATTTGTTCTAACGCCTGCGTGCGTTCGTGCGTCCCATGTTAGCAATTTGTCAGGCGAAGATAGCGACCAACAGTCCTCCATTTTAACCCCTCCTCGTCACACAACTTAACTTCTTACTGTATTATTTATCTTGGAGTCGTGTTCTATCCAAACTCCCAACACCCTCCTCGCCTCAACATCCCAGAGTCCCTACACAATTCATCTCGTATTATACAAACTTAACTTTCGTGTGTGTGTGTGATTTATAATATACCACCGTTACACATTCTTTTTAATAGCTTAAATTGTTTTAACTATAACCCAGATAAATAATTCTCAGTTAAAATGCATTTTATTTTAAATTCTCGGTAATGGAAATATTACCAACGCATCTATTGATTATTCGTAGAAGCTGAGAAAAATATTTTTTTTTAAAATTATTTAAAGTGTACTTTCCAAATCTACTGAGAATATCGGTACATGTCTTAAAAAAAAACAAGATCTAGAGGAAACATACCATTCAGACATTGGCCGTTAATGATTCAATTTGAAAGGGCAAACAGACATATCACACTTTGTAAATATTTCAACCATATCAGATATCGAACTTGGGACCCCTAGCTCAGTAAACAGACACACTACTGATTGAGCCAATGTGTTTATTATTAATTATTATTATTATTATTATTAGCAACGCGTCTTACTACCCGTTTGGGTTATACGCACTTAAGCTAATGTGTAGTGGTAGGGTGATTGTGAGATGAAATGGAGGACCTATAGTATAGCGTGAGATCCGAACCACGGTGGAGACCTGGAATTCCCCACATTCACAAGTTATGATTAATACACATCTTGTTAGAGATGAAGGAAGGGTTTGGTAATCAGATAAATCCGTGCCGGGACCGAGGATTGAACCCCGTACCTCCAACACAGAAGTTTGACACCTTACCCCTAGACCACCAGATCACCTGAGCCAATGAGTTGGACAGTTGGTATATTACTGTGGAATCACACCTTTGCCGAAAAACTAGCGTAGAACATAAGCGTAGTCACGTAACGTGCTCTAAGCCAATCATATGATTTCCGCCTAATCATTGCGAGATGTTTCGCTAAAGTTCAACTCATCTCGACTTTGTCCGCTCTGGCTTAGATGTTAGGCACAGGATAACCAATCAACTCTCTGAAACAACCATATCAAATCAGTGCGCGTGCGCTGTAGAGCTAGAAGGTAGCAGACATCTTCGTTGTCCGTTGTGAGGAGATTTGAAATAACCAGTTAATGTAAAACCATCGGGAGCATGATCCAAAATATATGTCTATCTACTAGAAACTATTATTATTATTATCATTATTTAGCACCGCGTCTTACTACCCGTTCGGGTTATACGCTTTAAGTACTAATTACGCTAATGGATTGGGAATTGGGAAGGTTGAATTAGAGGAAGTGAACCCGCATTTGCGTGGAGGGAGAGTGGAAAACAATTTAGGAAAAACCACTCCCAGTTCACCCGACCGAGATTCGAACCTCGATCTCCCCGTCCTCAGCAGTCGAGCTCAACACGACAAGCGCGTTAGTCAACGACGCCACCGAGGCGGGTATCAAGAAACTAAATATTTTGATAATTAACTGGTTTAATTTACAGTTGCAATGCATTCTGGGTCAAAATACTGCGAGTGAATTGTTGCAATAATCAAGCAGATTCTGATTTCTATTTTCGGCGAACGAGTGAATCAAGCTTTACTGTGTGTAATATTAATTTTTCTATCACCTCGTCTTGCTACCTGGCTAAATATGAGGAAGGAAAACATTTAGAGGTAATCTACCACTAATTACATGGAATAAGAACGAGGAAATTGCTTAAGAAAAAATACCTTCAGTAGACCAGACTGAGACTCGCACCCCGATCTTACCGTCCTCAACAGGCCAGTCTAATACATGAGATTGATAACTTGGACCATTCTGACACTGCAGTGGGCTTTACTTAATGAATGCTTCCGAAGGTAAATAAGCGGCAATTGCATCTGATAGATAGGTCTTGGTGTTTCACTAGCATTTTCTATGGCTTTGTTTAATGGATAGTTAGGTGACCTGGTGGTCTAGGGGTAAGGTGTCAGACTTCTATGCTGGCGGCCGGGGTTCAATCCTCGGTCCCGGCAAAGATTTATNAGGGGTAAGGTGTCAGACTTCTATGCTGGCGGCCGGGGTTCAATCCCAGGTCCCGGCAAAGATTTATCTGATTACCAAACCCTTCCTTCACCTCTGACAAGACATCTTGTGAATGTGAGGAATGCCAGGTCTCCACCGTGGTTCGGATTCCACGTTAAACTGTAGGTCCTTCATTTCATCTCACAATCACCCTACCATTACACTTTAGCGTAAGTGCGTATAACCCGAACGGGTAGTAAGACGCGGTGCTAATAATAATAATGATGATGGATAGATTGGTGTTTAAATCATGGTAGTTACACTGAGTATGATTTTTATCGTGCTATTATCATTGTCTTGGATAAGAAAGCCTAGGGTCAAATCTAAGCATTCATGCATACATACATAAATTACATACATACTTACACAACTAATCCCACCATTCCCTTACGAGATAGGCAAGAAACTGTGCATATAGTTCAAAAAACAGCTCCGTATTTAATCCATCCTCACTCACTTTCTCCACACTTCCCTATCCTTGCATACTCCCTTTGTTTCAACAACATCCATACACGGAGTCACACTTGCCCTTCTATTTTTATAACTCTTAATATTTCTCTTTTTTTACACATTAGTCCACAACATTTAGCCTAGTCTTACATGGCCTACCCTTTACTTTTGATCCACAAACTTTATCGTCATATATTTGCTGTCCTGATTGCGAACATGAGATTTTTTTATGTATGGGAGGAGTCCAAATTGCAGATACGCCATGTTGCTATGTCACCCAAACCCTAATTTGACAATAGGGGTGGACCACGGGTGCCTAGCAGCCGTACGTTCTTTCAACCCCGTCAGCCTTAATTTAGCTAAATTACATACTCGAGTATGTATAGGTTATGTAAGGTTAGGTTAAGGTAAGCTTGGGTAGGAGGAAAGATCCAGTGGCAGAGGGGTGCTGCCCATAGACACTTCCATCCACGACACCATCCTCACGTAGGAATTCCCGTTAATTGTCTTTTTACTTGTTCGAAATATGGACAATGATTTAAATATTTAGGTTGCCCTAACATTTTGGGTGTTTTCGTAATTTGGACGAATTTTGCCATTTTTGAAATCTAACAATCGAGATACAACACCTACAACATTTAGCCACGTCTTACATGGCCTACCCCCTCCTTTTGATCCACACTCTCTACCTTCATATATTTGCTTTGTCATTCGATTCACACTCATCCTCTCAACACGTCCAAACTAACGAAAAACTGGTTTATATCATTAAAATATCTGTAAAGAGCTGGAAAGATAATTCGCCCATTAAAGGCATATATTCGATAGAAGTATTTTTTTTAACTGGACAAGACAATAAAAAAGCTGGTTTTCTGTAGAAATCGAAATTTAATAAATATTTTGTCTGTGTGTTCAGGCTAAAGGGGTGAAGAGTTAAATATAATAAGAAAAACAAAAGGGTGAAATGTTGGGTTTCCAATAAAATTCCTTCTCACGTCAAAACACATCAATACCAAAAGATTCGACAAGTAATTTCTAGCTTTCACCATTCATCATCTTTACACAACTGAACTTTAGACTTTCCTTTCTCCAGTGGTTGGGTTAGGAATTGTGTTCGGTTTTGTTCAACCGTGGTCTTCACAATTCTGTAACATTGCTTGAGAAGCAAACTATTTTATTTTCCACAGTTTTCCATTTATTTCGGCGAATTTTATGGTAATTTAATTTGTCATTCATTTGTTGAATCTTCTCTATTTAAGAGTTGAACTTCTCCAACCCCCAATATCTCGCTTTGTAGGGCGAAATTATTTTTTTATATAAATTTGAATCAATTAAAAAATATTATTTATACAATAATTATATTTAAATATTTGTTTTATAAATACGTTCAATATACTATTATACTAATTACGGTACTGTATAAAAGGGGATGGAAGAAAATCCATTATAGTTAAGATTGTTGTATCCCAAAGTTTATTAGATAAACTATTTGAAAAAGGGAAATAGTCTAATTGGCACTAAAACATTAACAGTAAAAAGAAAATGACTAAATTTTATAATGTAAAATATCTAAACATTAAATATGTATACAAATCGAGAAACAATAAGCTACAGGTTTCAGTCTCCGAGTCCGAGTACTGAAATCAATTAAATTCTACTGACTGATAGATTGAGTCTGGTGTACACATATACAAAATCTTATTAACGTCTAGAATCTTCTTAACCTCTTAACAGAGCTCCGGTTTCACAGTGAGGCGGTTACTTTATTTACTATTTTCTGTTATTTGTAAGAGAGATCACTAAATACAGCATCTCGTGACTAAGATGCGATTAAGCCAAGGATCTTCATTTTACCCATAAATCTAATTTATATTAAATCACTAAGTAAGACATTTAACTATATATTTATTTTGTTGGCACTGGTTTTTCAGGATATCCTCACATGAATTATTACCTCCAATATGTCAGCTATGATTAATGTTAAATATTTAATAGGAGTTCTCACATTTGCCTGAAGGGATAGTGGAAAACTCTTTAGGAAAATACCCTCGGTACATCAGACCGGGATCCAAACCCTAATATACCCGTCATCAGTGGTCCAGTAAATTCCGAGAGCGACTCCTTAGACCATACGACCACTGATATTCTCGGATAAAATATATTAGTTCATTATATTATTATTATTATTTAAATTATAATCTGTTTAGTAAACAATACCTATAGTAATAATAAGGTATGAAGAAACCTAGTAAACACAAACCTTTTTCCAGTTAATAATGATCAAAGTTTACTAATTATCTGTGTTATTTTATAGGTATTGATAGTATCGCTCAAAGTGACATCTGCAAATCACATGAATTTCCGTATGAATATATGAAAATATATTTAGTAACGTTCCAATCTGCCAAGTAAAAGTTGCACTCTAGCTACCTTATTCTTGTAATTTAGCCAAAATAATAAATGGCAACATTTAGAAAATCCCCAATGCACAGTCATAAGCAGCAATCATGGCTATAGCTAACCTAACTACTTATTGACTGCAAGAATATAGGTTCACTTATACTTAATTTCAGTCTGCAAAGGTATGTATGGTTTATTTCAGGTTCTTTTTATTAATACATAACATATTTTTCCTATCGTGGATATTTTAAACTCAAGCTAATACTAAGTTACCATTAAATTACATCACAGGATATATTTCAATAAAATAATTGTTACATATGATTCATTCAAATATTGGATAGCTCTCACAGGTATGTTTGGTTACAGCAACAATTATTAACCGGGGGGCCTAGAGAGTTGAATTCAAAATGTTATTTGCTTATTAATGAAATCAATTATCTTAATTTTAACGTTTTGCAAGAAATAATTTGTTGATCGTAAACATGTAAGTACAGTAGAGACTCGATTTTTCATGGAAATGAAGGGGATGGTAAGCACGGATAATATAAATCACGGATTGTACAGATAATCCACAATAGTAGATATTAAAACCAAGCAGAGAAATCGACTCTAAATAGACTCCTGCATGTGAATAGCATTTAAGTAATACAATTGAAACAAGAATAGACAAATTAGTGGAAATTGTTCAACAGAAGAGGTTCCATTAAATATGTTTAGGTTAAGTTAATTTCAGTTTTTTTATTTGTTTGTTATCATAATCAGTAAATAAATACACTATTTTATAATAAATCTTAGTGATTATTATGTTAGTAAAAACTAGGTGGCCGCGGTTAATAAAAGGTTAAGAACCACTGGTTTACAGATCAAGCACCTTATTAATGTGATAGCTGTGCTTATCATGTCTGATGAAACACTGGCATAGAACCTCTTGACAATCCAAACTTTCTCTCCATTTCTACCAGCCGGCCGGTATTATTGTCAGAAATGACCGGCCTAGCTATGACAAATGATGGCGCTAGGGAGTTAGACACTTCACAACTGAATAAATCGTGAGAATCCGGTTACTGGTGAAGATGGTGGGGGGCTGGGGGGGGATAAGGGTGGCCTAGAACCACATGAATCTTGGTAAAAGACTCAGCAAAACCAATGAAGGTAAGCCAAACAAATCTGTCTGCTCACATTCTGGTAGGAAATAGCACAAAGTCATGGAGGGATTCCCCTAGACATATCCTCCGGAAGAAAAAAAATGGTAAAAAAACAAATGCATGTGTTCTCCCACCCTCGGGTCATTATATTGATGACAGTTGTGATATGAATAACCTTCAGATGGTGCCGTGAGGAAAGGCGCGATTTTTCAAAATAAACCACCCCACGCAAGGTTTATTCTGGACAAAAACTGGGGAACAATCATCACAAAACATCTTATGAAGACAATTATTTTGTCTAAATTATTTTAATATTTTACTGGACACATTAAATATGAAGAAGCAATTCATTTTACAAATATGAAATAATAAATTGATTTTGATAAAATGTGTTGTCATAAAAAAAATATTTGATATCTGAATAGCAGAAATGAAATTTTATTTTTACGGAATGGATTTATTTAAGAATTTCTAACAAAATTAATTGTTTTTTTAACATTTATTTTTTTATATTTTGAAAATTGAAAAATGACACCTGGACACGAGAATCGAACCCGGGACCAGGTGTCATTTTTCAATTTTCAAAATATGATATCTAAAAGGTGTAATCATCACTAAAATGCATTAACAATAGTTTCGGCTATTTGTTTCATTATTTATTTTTTTGTTATTAAAATATTTGTAAATTTTGAGTTAATAAAATTTTGTTCTAAAACGAGCATTGTATGAAAACTTCCTTAACGTTTTATTTGTCAGAAAAAACAGACTAACTTATTTGTTGAAGTATTTTTAATGTTTACTAATCAATAAGGATGTGTCAAGTTATGAAATATCGAACTAGAAGGTTTAATCTCCCTTGCTTTAATGATCTGATTAGCCAAATATTGATTAATCAATGGCTTCACATGATACTTAAATAATGAAAAGGGTATTTAAGGAGGGATTCAGCATTATTCCTCTAAACAAAGTGTAAAACTGCACGGAATAAAAATATCCATTGCACCCGAACGAAATAACTCTGACCTCCATTTTAGAATAAAACTTATGGACGCAGAAATTCAATACTTAATTGACTGCCACATAGATGAGATGTGTCATTTTAAATGTTATTGATAAATTTGAATAGTAATGGTGTAAATAACTAAAGATAATATATAAAGAGCTGGTAATAGATAATAATCAACTTATCTATTGTTTGAAACTAGGAAATTGAATCTCAGACTAGCTAATGGAACTATGGAAGTTAAATGTAATATTTTACCACACATTTATTGAAAGTTTAATTTATTTTATTTTTAATCATATAAAACATAATTTAAACATTAATAAATATTTGAAATTTGAATATAAATATCTAAACAAACTTGTATGTAATTTATAATCCATTTATAAATGACTTTATTCACTTAATATGTGGAGGCTATTTTGAGGTTAAAAAGGGTTGTTGAATTTCTTTTAAAAAAACTTGAACGGTGGACTTTTTATTAGCATTATATAAAGCCTGAATTTACGCAGAGTTTCACTACAAACTTGTGAATTTGACAAGTGAGAAAGTTGAAACAGTAGATCTTTCAACTGGCTCCAAAAAATTACGGGATGAAACAAAATATTGGAGTGTTTTGTCTAGAATAATATTAATTAAATAAAACAATGCCCCTTAACTTGAAAATAAAATACATCCATATTTCACAGACATATTGTTGCAAAATAATTAAGGGAAAATATATATTATTTTAATAAATATAGAATGTGTTTATTTTTTTATAAATATGAAAGCAAAAACCAATATAAAGAATATCTTCTATGTATTATGTAAATATTATTCTTTGCCCTTATTTTCTGAATTATTATGGTTACTTTATTTCACAAATATTTATTGTTTACAACACTCATCTCAATTCATCTGTAGCAATTATTGCTACAAGGTATCTTAAAGTGGGTTAGTCAATCAAAACAGCACTTACCCAATTTCACTGACCGGACGAGCGCGCGGAAAAGAACGTCCACACACGATAACAATATTGAAACATCTAAGAGCGATGATCCTAGTGCTACATTTTGCCACTATGCACCACCACCTGTCTCAATAACAACATGGACGTCTAGAAAAGCGTAGAAGCGCTGAGGCTTTGATAGAAGATTCTCAACGCGTCTAGTACAGCGCATCTCCCCCCTCTCCGTGTGTTTGAACTCTGTGATCCCCACCCTTGTGTAATTCCGTCTCGAGTGTTCGATGAGTTTTGCACCATATAAAAGACTGTTCATCAAGATAGAGACCACTCTTGGATTAGGCTCGGACATTGACGAAGCGTAGGCTTCAAGGACATACTTATACAATGTAAGGAGAAATTCTATTTCGGCACAAATATAAATATTGTAATTTTTCTAAATTCCCTTTTGATCGTTTTACGTGTATATATTGTTATTTATATCTTATATGAATCTTCATTCGTTTTACTAAACATTAAGTTTAACTTCACTTATGTTACGCATGGGTTGTAGGGAAATAGGACTTTACTTAAACTACAAAAGTAATGTGGGGAATTTTTTTTAATGTTAGTTTTGAATTTTTTCTAATGTTAGTTAAATCGTGCTTATCAACCTTGATTCAATTATTTAACTTTAAGAATTGTGTTTTCAAAGCTTGTTGTCTTAGTATCCATATTGGGAAGTTATTTTATAATATTAGGTCCTAACTATTCAGTTGTTAGAATGCGTGACGTTGATAATTATTCTCATATATTTAACTTTATGTATCTAGCTTAGGAGTTATGTTTCATAGTTATTGAATGTGGCAGAGTGTTAATAATATTTAGGCCAGGAAAGTTAATAATAAAGTTAGGAATTATCCTTAACTTTAATAAGTGGATATCTAAGTTTATTTAGTATGACATATAATTTTGGGGGATTCCGTATTAAGTTTTTGTTATTTATTTGTGGAGACGTCATGCGTATGCTAATCATTAATGGGGTAACCACAGAACTTTAATGCTGTTAGCTACAATTTTTTGACTAGCACTAAAATAGGTCATTGTTGGGAAATCTCATTTAAGTTTATATGGTGTTATACGCCATATTTATAATGCTAGACATTGAAAGGATTATATGTTGTCATACGCCATATTGATAATGTTAGGCATTAAAAGTTAATTCACGTATGTTCATGGAAAGTTTTCTTGTAAAAACAATAATCATAGATTGTTATTATTGCACTTCAGCTTTTACAGATATTGTATTAAAAAAGAATATGCTTAGATTCTTTAAAGAAGTGATATGTTCTTTAATAAGATGTTGGCTGAAATAAAAGCAAAGTTTCTTTAAGACTTGAACTTTTTACTATTCTAGTTATGCCATTTATCCTTAGGTTTAGATATGTATAATTTTAATGCCCTTTTTAACTTAGCCTTCGACCTCGTCGTATTAAAACTAAATTGATTTCTGAAGGAGAACAGTGATATTACCCTCCTTCTAGGAGTGAGTGGCGTGCGTTGGAGATGGGTTGTGTACCCTGCTATATTTCACAACAAAAACATAATATTGTTTTACACTTCGCACTCCTATTTTTCTAAAAAATTTGGTAAAATTAAATTTATTTTATTTGTATTGAATCCCTCTAATTCTAGAGCCTGGATTACACATCTGTGTAAAAGATACCTAAACATTTTTTGTAAGACTAAACAAAAAGATTACTTCTCTCTTTAAGACCAACAAGCACTCTTCTTTCATCATGTAGGCGTGCCCATTTGAGGCAAAACATTTAAAAAAATAAATTAGAGAATAGGGTCTAGTTGTCATAGGAAACACCTTTGGATACAGCACCGGTGGTCACATGTTTTCAGGCGTAAAACTTTAGAAAGGCTGGATTACAGTTGGCAGGGAGGTCATCGTTTGAATCCCAGCTAAGTGCACTGTAACTAATTTTAAAATGAATTTTTTTACTGTGATTTCCCCATTCCTTTTCCAAGCTAGTTCCAGGGTGGCCACTATAACTTAAGAATAAAACTCCAGCATAATTTCAGACAATTTCCTGGCTGAAAAATTAATGTAATTATTTTTTAAAGGCTTTTTCACCGGTTGTGAGGCTTTGAACAAATTATTCATATGTTTTTTTAGAAGTGTGTTGAGTATGCCACCAAATTTTAATACTTGATAGGTATTTATGTTAATACGAACACTTAGCTCAGTCGGTAGCCTTTCTTTTTACTGAGCTAAGGGTCCAGGGTTAATTTCCCGGAATGGCCGAAATATTTCTCGAAGTTGAAATGTAGGTTTACACACACATTGATGAATTAACTTATGGGGACTGGATGTTGTGTCTGTAACAGAATTAAGTTAGATTATAAGGCATATGAAGGAGGTTATGACAGGATTCGCAAGCCGGTAATGGAAAATATATATGGCTTTGATAAAATAATGATCCAGACCACAGGCTGTTAACAATAATAGGTTTGGAATTTTTTTAGATATTTATGTTAATAAGTAGTTTTTCAAGATATTTGAATTAGTCCTTCCACAAAAAATTTTCAAAATTTGAATACCCCGAGAAGTTATTTTAAATGGTCATAACTTTTTTTTAGTTGCTTCTAGAAGCTATTTGGAGTTGGCCTCGCCTTTAAATTCCAGACAAGCGGAAAAATTCTAGGATATTTCCTGTTGTTTTTTTTCCGACGCAGAAATTTAAATCATAATAAATCACGATTTGGCTTGTTTACCTAATAAGTGGCTATCCTGTAAGCCAGGCTATTCTCTTTAGACAAGATTAGTTACTAAATGACCCATTGTAAGAACGTATAAATTTAAAATATAGTACTATTTGAATCTGTGTATATACTTGCTTTGCTCGTTGGGGGCTCCGCCCCCAAACCTCCAGTGAGTTTTCTTTGATAGTGGATGTAAACTAATGTAATTCCAGAGCCGTTTTTTGATGGATCTTACCGTTTAGCCACAAGAGACCTCAAAAGAAAGGTCCGCACCGACTTTAAATTTGTTCTGCTATTTTGAATTTTTTTCGGGGGCTATAAACTACAATTTTTATTTTTTTTAAATTTTTTTTGTCGGTTACAGGCTAGAAGCTATAAGTTTGCCAAATTTTAAATTTCTAGCTCATCTGGAAGTGGGTAAGCTATAATGTCAGTGAGTGAGTCAGCCATGTGGCTTTATAGTAGTATAATAATACATATTTACAAAATACTACTTACAGACTTATCAACTTTCATTTGATCTGGTTTACCGCTGACTAATGGTCTTTGTTCTAATCCCAGATTTGTGTCGTGAGAGTATTTCCTGCCTTCCCTCCAAGCGAATTTGTTTACATGTACTCCAAATTATATATTCGTATCAGATCATATTAATTAATATGTAGGCGTAATCCTTAAGTATAGGCCTAACAAGAGAGAGGGGAAACAAAATATGAATAAATTATATAGATTATTAAAATACTATTTTTTTTATTAAAAACAATTACTTTTAAATATTCCTACATTTACTCAGAATATTTAAATTTAAAATTATTATAGTTTTATTTAAACAAAGCCATTCTTTTAACTAATTTTGATTTTCAAAAAAATGTATAGATATAAGTCCTTACCTTATTAACATAACTGAGGGTGTCATAAATTTATCAGTTGTTATTACATCATAGTATAAGCATAAAAATAGAAAAAAATTTATAAAATATTTAATATAAATAGTAAAAAAAATTAAATGTGCCACGTGCATAAATATACCTGATTAGTGGTAACGCGAGAAGAAATGAGTTTAATAAAGCTGCACCGTAATTTCATTTCACATTGCACACCTCCTTACAGCGTGTAATCTACAGAAACCAATTTACGTGCGACATGATGTAAGTGTAGAGGACGGAAGCATAACAGGGAGGTGGGGGTTGGAGGTAGAAAATAGGAAGGGTAAAAGGACCATGGGGGTTGGCTGTTTCTGAGTTTACATTCATAACAGGGTCGCACGCCCGTCTAAGCTATGATCCACTTTATCATCTCTGGTTTCACTTATAACAAAAGGACAACTATCAGTGAAGGGAACATTTTATGACAGCTTCAAATTTAACGCCTGCAAATGACACCATTTTGTTTTTCTGTTTTTACACTGACACTATAAACTTTTTAGTGGTTTTTATTATACATAAATATACGTCATAGAACATTTTAGTTTACTTTTGGAGTTACAAAATTGTAGGCCTATATTATTATTATGATGATGATGATGATGGTAATAACAACAATAATCAAAAAGCAGCTCTGGTATCAAAGTGAAGGCTTGGACAAAATTGACAGTTTGAGTTAATATTGCAATTATAAAAATTACATACATAAAAAGCACTGGAGCTAAATAAATTTGACTAAACCTAAAAATACAATTTAATATTGTTAAAGCTTGTTTTATAAAGGCGACATGTCGGTATAGGGGTAAGGTGTCAGACTTCTGTGCTGGTGGTCCGGTGTTCAACCCTCGGTCCCAGCACAGATTTATCTGATTGCCAAACCCTTCCTTCACCTCTGACAAGACGTGTATTAATCACAACTTGTGAATGTGTGGAATGCCAGGCCTCCACCGTGGTTCGGATCCCAAGTTAAACTGTAGGTCCTCCATTTCATCTCGCAATCACCCTACCATTACACATTAGCGTGAGTTCGTACAACCCGACCGGGTAGTAAGACGCGGTGCTAATAGTAATTGTTTTATAAGTGTTTTTTTTAACCAAGCCTAGAGTTAAGCACGCACTCACTCACACTCACAAATTAAATATATCACACAAGTCACACACTTATCGATTTTCTGACTCAGACGACACAAGCTGGCTTTTGTAAGATTTAATTTGAAAACATTCAATTCTAATTGTTTAATATCGCAGCTTTTTTTTTCAATGAACGATTAGTTGAAACAGTGAAATAAAGTGAATAGTGATTGCAATCATGGAGAAAGTTAATTAAAATGGATTTTCCTTGTGAGCTAGTAGCTATATTAAAAAAACATGTCGAGTGACTTTATGGGCAGTAGAAACACTAAAGCAAAATCACGCTTAGTTATTTTATTTGAAGCATTTGTTACGTGGATTGAATATAACTAGATAAAGACAGGGATCAGGCAAGATGAGATGGATTGGATATAACTAGAAAAAAGATAGAGATAGGATGTAATGGGGTGGACAGGATATAATTAGCTCAATAGAGAGATAGGTGGTTTACTTTAGTAATTGCGACAATTGACATTTTGAGCTCTGTCATAGAATAAATAAGAATGATATTATTATATTAACTATTAAGTGTGATGCTTCCATAATGATTGCAAATTAGATATTAAAATAATTATCTATGTAGACTCAATTTGTCAAAAAAAAAATTATTGTGCATAAATATCCCGGTAAATCCTTTACAGATCGAATCTAATCCCTCTTTATGAGGGGTTATTAGAGGGAACCACGAGTCTTGGGGGTTACTAGTGCGATTCCCTCTACGCTGACAAAACTATTTAATATATTGCGACACGCTAGTCCTGCCAAACATTTCCTACATTATTTCCTTCCAGTAATCCCCGTCTTACTACCCTTCATGGTTACCCGGTTACAATAGATGGGTAGGTATATGTGAATGGTACAACTCCCATTGGCGTAGATGCATAATGGGGAGCCATTTATGAAAAGTGACCTCAGAGTTCTGGTCCAGGATTCAAAACCAGACCTTCACGTCACTGGAAAACTAGACAATATGGGGGTGACTTCCTTATTCACGTGCCCATCAGTGCGTGATGAATATTAAATATAATCCACCAAATAACACAATAATTATATGTAGATTATTCGACATGTCACAAAGCAATTGAATTATAAGTGTGTGAAGTGTCATAGTAAGAGTAAGGGGATTGCGGGGGGTTCCTTGACTGAAACCATAGGTCAAGGTGTGTCATATAGATGTCATTTTGTAAAAAAAGTATAGAAAAATAAATTAAAACAAGTAAAAAATAATATCTATAGTAGTTAAATATATTATTATAATTATGTTCTTTATAACACTATGGAAATCGTAATTAATTATTATATAATGAATATAAAGTATTCAATTTAAATCATTAAAATATAATTAAGGTACATATTTGAAAGCCATGCCATATTCACGCCCTCTAGTATCGTCAAAAGGCAACTCGAGATGTCCAAGCTTTCCAGAAGGTCGCAGCTGTAATCGCTTCGCGCAGGCGCATGAAGAATATAGTGCCTTATTTTGGGTTAGGATTTCACTGTTCTAACTGCCTTTTATTAAGGTGAAGTTCGCTACATTACTGCCTTTTTTAAAGGATTGGTTTTGCAGCCTTATTTTTATCCAAACACTTACTAAGCGTCTTATAAGAATTTGGTTTCCACACCAGGAAGGAGGTGCCAAAATCGAGACCCACCACAGACATTTAATGGCCTTGCTATGTCACTGCATAATTGTGTGTTTGAATGTAGAAATTAAAAATGATAATCCTCATGGTTTGTACGCGTCACCAAACATATTAGGATGAGATGTAGGAGATAGGCGTAAGATGAGGTGGGGTTGCCATATTGCGCATATGGGCAATGACAGGTAGGTGCACAACATTTTAGTTGGGAAACCTGGAGAAACAGGACTCTTTAGTAAATAAATACGTCAAAAGAGAGAATGTTAGAATGTATTTAAAGAAGATGTGTCAGTTTTATGGATTGGATGGAAGTGTCTCAGGATCAATTTGAGTTGAGAGCTTATGTTCTGGTGGCCTTGAACTTTAGAGCTCTTTAATATGAGATAGTAGGGGTTGTGAAATAAGGTTAGTATTTTTTCAATTTCTGTGGGAAAGACTTTTTATTTATTTATTTTTTGTAAAATAAAACAAATATTTATCCAGTAGAAGCATTGAGTTTATCCGCAAAGGGTGACCTCAAGTGTGGTTGAATATAGGTGTGTATAGGGTGTCCTAGAATTTGGTAAGGAATTTCTCTCTTCATTTAAAAAGTTGATCATTAAATGCTAAAATGCTCATTACAAATATTCAACAAATGTTGTGAAACCTATGCGCAGATATTAAATATGTTTCTACTGGATCAATAAAGTATTTAATTTGTCCAAAAAAATTGGTTTATATGAAAGTGCAAAAAATAACCTTTTTATTGCATTACCTTACACCCCACCTAAAGTCCAGAGAGGTAATTAGGTATTGTTTCTAAAATTAATGTTAAATACTCTTAAATTTTTAAATGCTAATTTCATTTTCATCAGTAATCCATAACGGGGATGAAAATCTAAATTATAAACGCCAAATGTGAAAATAATCTGTAATTTTATTTAAGAACTCAATGTATATGCCATTTTAAAACTGTATACTTGTTATCTTTATTTTTACATGAGTGCCGGCGTGACTAACATTTTTTTTCACCCATAATTAAGTTTGCGTGACGCCTAGAACTCTCCTCCCTCCCTCTCTCAGTAGTGAGATCATAATGAGAAGCCAAAGTTAAAAAAAAAAGACTTGGGGACTATCAAGACCATGACGTTGGGTCTATGTATAGTCTAAAAGAGTAGACGATAGAGGGAGAAACGTTCGTTCGTTTGCGGGATTTTCCGTCTATGAAAGGAGAGTCGCTACTAGACTCGACAATTGAAGATCACATAGCGTGCTTTGTGACGTGACATCCATTTATATTGCATGGTGTTGGGGGAAGTTAGAATAAGAGTGGTTTGGATGCCATGGAGATGGGCGCGGGGAGGTGTGGGTGGTCTTACTACTAGACGGTGAGCAGTAGTGGCACTCGGGCAAATGGCTAATGTAAGACGAACTAATGAAAAGTAAAGGAGATGTTTTGGAGAAAGAAGGAGAAAAACTAGAAAATGTTCGGGGACTTTAACTTTGAAAGAGAATCGTTTTAATTTTAATAAAAGGAATATATTTTGTGTTTCTGATATTTCTCAAAACATTTTTTTTAAACATATTAAAATAATTTACTTTATTGAGTTTTAAAGTAGACACAATCTCCTAGTCATGTATTAAAACCAAATGTACTTTATAGTAAAAGGTTTTAGTTTTGAAGATATTTAACATAGATTTTTATCTACAAACATATTTTAATAAAAATATTTATAAAATAAACGATCAGAAATAATTAAGAATTTTAAAGCCAAAATTTGCTTAGCTATAAATAGCAACGATATGGCACCAAATATTTGATACTTTTAGAATGTAAATGTTTGTAGGTTTATACAAGAATTATTGTTTTCTCCTTAAAATTTATTGGAGTGAGAAAATATTAAATGGTTGAGATTTGACTTGAAATTAAATTATCATGGTCATTAGCATGTCTAGAATTGATGTGGTAGGCCAGTGATATATTCTCGATTTAAATCCAAAATCGGGTACTTATTTGTAGATATTTGTTTCCCCAATATTTTAGATAGGTAAAGTCCGACACAGTTTCTTTGTAGTATCTTTGTACTTACTCGTTGAGCCTGATATTTGAAGATTGCGATGAAACATGGTGGGATATACTACCCATGACTCAAATTTATCGCGATATTAGTATTAAGGTTAAATCTACTGCTATAACCATTGATGTGCAGACAGTAAAAGTTGCCAGGCTCATTTGATTGGATAGAGACAGAGAGATCGGGGTTCGTATCGAGGTCAGGTGTAATGAAGATAATTTTATCCTCTCTCTACGCGTGAATGCTGATGTAGTTCCTTCAATATCTAACTTCCACAACTCGACCCCACTAGCGTTATTAAAAGATGATAGATAGTCCATACGGCTAGTAAGTTATGATTCAAAAGAAGAAAAAACGCTCTCGTCCATAACCCATCGGATAGCATGAAAGGCTAGTAAGTTGCAATGTATAATATAAAATATTCCACTGTATAATTGTAAGATATGTTTTCCTTTTTTTTTCTACACGATCATTTGCAGACAAAGTGGCAAAGCTAATCCACAGATTCATCGATCGCCAAAACACTGCCTCCAAGAAGGAACCAGCGTACTCGGAGATCGGTTCCAAATTGGTTGTCCTCTCCACTTAGTTAGGATTAAGACCATACAGATGACGCCTCTTAGTACCTCATCAATTGAATGAGATGGCGATGTACCAATCTACTACTAATGAAGGCAATCTAAGAGAATAGAGCACTAAAAGGTATTAAACAGATTAGTAAAAGTACAAAGGCAGGTCCTTAACCAGTGGAGAATAGATTCGCAGTTTCCTCCCAGAAGAAAACACTGCTAGGAGAAGATTTGATTTTACTTATTTAGTTTTATTACTATGAAATGAGAGGTAACGGGTATTTAGCAACACTTTTTATTACTTTTATATCAAACAATATGTTGGAGAAAGTAAATAGAATATTACTTCAGTGTTGACATTGTATAATTTGTCCATTTCTAATTATCTCAATAGTACTTGAATAACTTTCCAAGGGCATATTGGAATTGAATGAAAACTTTTTCTCTGATGTTTTTTCTCTAAATAGCTCAAGGATTTGTTTTATAAAAAGGCAATGCAAGATATTTATCGATCTATATGATTCCTTTTCTTTTGAACGCAAGGCTGCTACATACAGTCTTGTACTTCATTTTATCAATATTCTCTTATGAACCTATTTCTTTGCTGAAGAAATTGTACCAGCTTTGGTTTGGTATAGGCCTCAGCGTAAAGAAAAACGAGCGACAGGGAAACCAACCATAATTCGAGCACCAACCCTCCAGTCGGCAGAAAACCTGGAGAGACTAGGTTGAAACCTTAGCCTGAATGATCAACAATGCGACTCCTTTACATTCTTACATATTCGTCATTTATTATCAAGTAAGTTGTTTGAATAAATCACACTTTTTGAGTGTTCATTTATACTTTTAGCATAAGAAAGGTATTTCTTTGCATATAGGTTATTGCAGGTTAAATTCCAAGTTGTGTCGATAACACATCTGCCTCTTAACCTAAGAGTTTCAAATTGTATCATAAGCAGGAATCAACTTTTTAATTCCTTTGGAGATGTTTTTACCCTGTCACTACATGATAAATTGGTGACTTGGATTTTATTCGTTATAATAGTACAGAAGTGTTAAAATTAATTAGGATAATTCTTTCTTAGTGAAAATAATGGCAACAAATCAGAATTATTAATATATTAGTGTTTGTATTTTAAACTGGGTAACTTAAAATTAATTAAATGGAGATACCTTTAATTTGTAAGAGATTATTAGATTTGATTGGTCAGACAATTTGTATACAACCGTTAGGAGAAGATTTGATTTAAAAATTTAATATTCATTATATTAAGAGAAAATTTTCATCTCAAAGTGCACTTATTATTTAAAGATATTTGTAAATTAAAATTATTCATGTGGAAGAAAGACTTGATGCTATTTTTTTAATTATATTTAATGATACATTTTATTAAAATCTATTAAATGGATCTTTGTCTAAAATAGGCACACATTGCCCGTCGTGCTCTTTAAATGAAAGTGAGATAAGTTCTAACAAGCTAGGTGTGGTGTTAAATCTACCTAGATAGTAGAGAAGCAAATAAATACCCTTGTTTAAAAAGAACACAACTATAGCAGGTACGATGCAAATGTAATTAAACTAATTTAAACACTACAAATTAAATTGAATTAGTAGGTTAAGGTGGTTTATTAGAATAATAATTGTGCTGGTTTTAGTTGATTTTAGTAAATGAAGGGATTTATTTATATCTGGTGTGTCATAAATTATTAAATTGTGATTTTTTAAATTATATAAATAGTTTATTTTGGGTTAAATTATGTATTTGTTCAAATAATATCGTTTTTAAACATACATACATATATACAGTAGTATTAAACACTTACCCAGATAATGCAATGCTAAATACAACCCGAATGTAAATTTCAATTTTCACTAGTACATTTAAGTACCAGGCTTTGCGCGGGAGAAATATTTGACGGTGAAAATATTTAAAAAAATTTAAAAGTGCAAAAAGGGTAAAAGTAAATCTATAAAGTTTTTTTTTAAAAAAAGGATACATAGTTTAAGTAAAAGGGTAAAAGACCAATAGGAAAGAAGGGAATAAAAGGTATTATTTGAGATTATAAAAGTTAAAAAATACTTTAAAAGTGCAAAGATAGAAAAAAGAGTTAAAATGTAAATCTATTCAAAATAATAAGGAAATAAATAGGGTAATTAAAAAGGCTAAAAGTTGTAAAAGCGGATTAAAAGGTTTGAAAGGGTGAAAAGGGCGATAAGAAAATAAGAACAAGGTCAAATTATCAATGGTAAATAGAACATTTGAAATGAAGTAATCTTGAGTGAGGTTTGTCTTCACCAACGTTACCTCAGTCCCAGTCCTAGTCGAGACATCGCCTAGATAGCACGGACAATCCGTGTCAGGCATTTCGATATTACTTACTTACCTCTGCCCATCCAAACCGTAGTTTGTTCTTAGCCTCGCTCACAACAGCCTTCCAACCCTGCCTGTTACTCATACTGGCCTCCTCTTCTCTTGAATGTTACTAGTCCTTGCCTCCTCCCTACCTGCCTGTTACTCATCCTGACCTCCTCCTCTCTTAAATGTTACTAGTCCTTGCCTCCTTCCCCACCTGCCTGTTACTCATCCTGGCCTCCTCCTCTCTTGCATGTTACTAGTCCTTGCCTCCTCCCCACCTGCCTGTTACTCATCCTGGCATCCTCCTCTATTGAATGTTACTAGTCCTTGCCTCCTCCCCACCTGCCTGTTACTCATCCTGACATCCTCCTCTCTTGAATGCTAATAGTCCTTGCCTCCTCCCCACCTGCCTGTTACTCATACTGGCATCCTCCTCTATTGAATGTTACTAGTCCTTACCTCCTCCCCACCTGCCTGTTACTCATCCTGACCTCCTTCTCCTCTCTTGCATGTTACTAGTCCTTGCCTCCTCCCCACCTGCCTGTTACTCATCCTGGCCTCCTCCTCTCTTGCATGTTACTAGTCCTTGCCTCCTCCCCACCTGCCTGTTACTCATCAGGTCCTCCTCCTCTCTTGCATGTTACTAGTCCTTGCCTCCTCCCCACCTGCCTGTTACTCATCAGGTCCTCCTCCTCTCTTGCATGTTACTAGTCCTTGCCTCCTCCCCACCTGCCTGTTACTCATCCTGGCCTCCTCCTCTCTTGAATGTTACTAGTCCTTGCCTCCTCCCCACCTGCCTGTTACTCATCCTAACCTCCTCCTCTCTTGCATGTTACTAGTCCTTGCCTCCTCCCCACCTGCCTGTTACTCATCCTGGCCTCCTCCACCCCTACCTGTTACTTGGACATGACCAAACCACTCTAGTCTTCTGCTCCTAGTGATCGATGTTATGTCCGGTTTTGTGTACCACTCTCCGATCTTTCTATTCTTACTAATCCTCCATTTTGATATTATTTTATTAAAAATAATGTATTTACTCCCAATCTTCACGGAGACTTCATACGGGTAACAAGTGCTTGCCGTGTCGGCACATCTCATGTGTGATATAAGATAGCCTGGCTCATATATTCTTATTTATAATTGAGGAGTTCATTAATATGTTTCAAATATTGATATTTACGGAGATACTTTTAAATTATATGATTGATAAATAGATAGAGTCAACACCAACATCGTGACGTCACAAACGTGGAGCCTACAGTGTGAGATATATGTTAATTAATAAGTAACAACACTCCCCTCATAATGAACATTACTTCGTGTGAGTTAACAATTAAGTTGTGCCTTTTGTAGTATTCAATTATTCCCTTCCATAGAAATATATCTGTCCTCTGCATCGTTTAACAGTATTTTGTCTGCTTATAGATCGTTACACAGATTTGCCTTTGTTATGAATGATAAGAATATTTATCCCTCTCTACTAATGACTGGTAATTTAAAATCTAAAGTTTTTTTTAACAAGAATACAACTATTTATTATTTACAATATGTTTGAAATGAAAAACTAATGCAAAATCGATCATATAAAGTTTGTTTAAATACTATAAATATTAATTTAACTACAAATATGGGGATTGAAACTTTTTTATCGGTTTCTCAAACAAAAAATATATCATTTATGAACTCCATAACTTCATAGAATAAAAGTAGTATTGTCAATAAATACTCAGACTTTAGGCGAATCATAAGGACACCTTTTCAGGGATTCTCTTATTATAATCTATGTGATTAGGGGAAATTTAGATTTTATCGCCGCTACGTATCATATAATTTATGTGATTAGGTGAAATTTAGATTTTATCGCCGCTCCGTGTAATATAATTTATGTGATTAGGGGAAATTTAGATTTTATCGCCGCTCCGTATCATATAATTTATGTTATTAGGGGAAATTTAGATTTTATCGCCGCTCCGTATTATATAATTTATGTGATTAGGTGAAATTTAGATGTTATCGCCGCTCCGTGTAATATAATTTATGTGATTAGGGGAAATTTATATTTTATCGCCGCTCCGTATCATATAATTTTTATACTAACATTAGCTTATGATTTTGAAAGGCAATCATTAAAGATGAAAATGAATGAAATGTTAGTTCATATTTTTGATTATAATAACTGAATTTATATTAAATAAAAAATATTTATAATTTGATGAGCATTAAGAAGATGGTATTAGAACTTATATAAGTAATCGAGGAATGATATTTGTGTATAGTAATAAGTATGTAATAATATATCAAAATTAACAGTTTTTAATTTAAAAAAACCCACTTTAAATGCTTGCCAATACCCCAGTCAAGGGCAACTGATCAAAATATGAATATAACACCTTCAAACGCTAGATCAAAACTGTAGGAGTAAGTAAACATTCAGGTGCATCAAATATTGTGTAATTTTGTATTTGTTAATGCATAAATTAAGTCCTAAATTAATTTAATACCATACAAAATTAATTCGAACAAATTATATTTAACTCTCACCCTGTAGTGCTCTTTGATAACCATTTCCTCATAGCAACTGTCCCACATATGTTGCCGAGTAAGGGTAAATTATTTCGGTATTTTGTAAAGTTTGCAAAGTAAAACCCGCGGCGTAATATAGACAAACGTTAAGCATACAAACTTACTCATTAACAGTATTTAATATGCTGACACAAGGTAAAAGGGAGAGATATTTAACAAGCCAACTCTAAAGTTGCTTCGTTACAGATCGCTTAAATCGTTCCACGAATTACTGAACCGAAAATAAATAATTAACCATGAAAAAACGTACAAACCACGCTTCCCTGTCACCCCTGCTACTCTAAACCCCCCCCCCCCTCTTTACCTTGGCTATATGCGTAGGCCTATATTTTAACAGAAATTAATTAACTCCATTTATGGAATGAAATATATACATATATCGTGAGGCCTATTTTGGATGGGCACATTATTTGTGATTCATTATTTTCGTGATATTGACTGACAGTACGAAACAATATTTTATTTGGAAACATTAGGATCTGATGGAAGTATTGTAAAAATAGCCTTGTAAACAATAAACGTGTATATATATATTAATTAAAAATATTATATATACTCTACATGATTACATGCACGTGATTACGTTGACAGTGAGATTGGGGTTTGAATCCCAAAATAGTATGCATATATTTGATCCTCATTCTCGTATCCCAATCCCCAACTGTAATCTTATGCAGGTAGATTTCCTTTCAGCTAATCTTCTGTGATTTTCTGTACTGTATTTGTGTGTTCGTAGCCTTATATATTTCAGGGTAAATGGTTTGCACCTCTTTAAATGATCAATTATTCTCATATGAAATATTTTATAAACGATTATATTTATTCTGTTCTAATCTTATTTCAAGTTATAGAATGCATTTGTGCCTATGGTATGAAAACTTAAATTGTACCTTTATCTGGAAGTTTGCCTTTCCAATAACTTAGAGGTCTGGTTTAGAATCCCATACTACCTTCACGTAAATACGCGCACATTCAATCTATATATCTACCTTCCTCATATTAGTCTACATACCATGAACATAAGCTAAAAGTATATTATTTTCCTCTACTTTTTGTCCTCATCGCTACCTCATTAGTGTAAATATGAGGATATGCTGAACTGAGAGTAAAAAACCTCGTGGCGATAAAACTAATTTTCTTAGACTTTGGTTAACTTTGAAGAATATCCAAGAGACCGTTGTAATAATGTTCATATTTATACTTGTGAACGAAATAATGGATGCCTTTAAAATGTGTATATAAATAGGGGCTTTGTTCATATGGAAATTTATCGATATAAATATTCGCATGGAAATTGAATCTAGATTGATAAGGCATTTCTTATCTGTAGGCCTACTTGAGTGTGGAAGATGGTGATTTGAGGGAGTAGGTGTAGTGGGGAGTGGGGGGTAAAGCCATACCATGATGTCACTTTAAGTAATTCCTTATGATTGATGGGTATAAAGATAGCTTGAAAAAACGAGACCTTTCTGGGCTTTGTGTCATATATTGTATTATCCAATATCCACAAGTTTTATACCGCATAGTTTTAAGAATTAGGCAAATTTTAGGGTTGTTTAGATTTGAATTATTCTAAATAGTTTATTATCTGACGTGGTTTATTGTTAGCATAAGTTCTTACTACCATTTAGGGTTATACGCTTATGTCCTAGTTATGCTAAATGTGTTAGGGGTTTGAGAGATTATATTTGCATGGAGGGAGAGTGGAAAATCATTTAGGAAAACCTCCCCTCAGTACATCCGACTGAGATTCGAACCTCCATCTCCCCGTCATCGGTAATCAAATCTACTTCGAGAGTAGCGCGTTAGACCACGCGCTGACGTAGTTAAATAAAATGCTACCACGTGAGATATAACGTGTAGTTTTCGAATTTTTCTCAGTAATAATCGATACATTTACTAATGGCATGGCATGTACTTTTACGAAATTATTAATATACAATTTAATATATTAATTGTAAGTCATTTGTAAACGAACCAAACGAATCTATTATTATCTTATATTTAATATTTTTTAGTAATAAATTAAAACTATTTGTATAATCCTTTTTTATATTGAAATAATATAATTGATTATTTTATGCTCCCGGGCATTACTTTTAAAAGATATTGATTTCAGATCTAATATCCAAGAATTATTTTTATTATCTACTAAAGATAAGACAGTAAAACAAATAGTTCTTATATGTATTTCACCACCACGTCTTACTACCCATTCAGTTTCTACACATATATGATAACTTGCTCTAATGAGGTAAAGGTGAAGAAGGAAGCATTGTGGAGTTAATATACCCATATTTTCTTGGAAAGAGAGCAAGAAGAACATTTAGACCTGATTGGGGATTGAACCCCGACTTTACCAAGATTTATGATCAAGTTTATTTTGAGATTGGCAGATTAAACCATTTGACCACCGAAGTAGAGTAAACTTTTTAAAAAAAGTAGGTACTCGCATCGGTAGTTACTTGGAATAAGGTGTCAAAATTATCTGGTCTCGTTCGATAATGTTGAGGAGGTCAAGGTTCAAAAGTTGTCTTGGTGTAGTGTTAGCTTCTCCACATATTACTACCCGTTCGGGTTGTATTGGTGTAGTGGATAAGATAATTTTAGACTAGAAACTATAAGTTTGCATAATTTCAAATTTTTATCCCATCTGGAAATGGGTAAACATTAATATCATTGAGGGAGTCAGACGTATACCTTATAGTAGTATAATAATATAAACATTGAAAATGGATCATAAAATGTATTGACGATCTGGTACGAAGAGAATGAGAATTTGCACATTTAAATGTAAACATTAAACCTGTTCTTAATTTTAATAACTTAAGTTGCTTATACTTAATCTTATAAGAAAGTAATATTTGAAATGTCAACATTTTAGACCTTGAAATTATGATTCATCTTAATGATCTATCATTATTATTAGCATCGCGTCTTACTACCCGTTCGGGTTACACGCACTTACGCTAATGTGTAATGGTAGGGTGATTGTGAGATGAAATACAGTTTAACGTGGGATCCGAACCACGGTGGAGGCCTGGCATTCCTCACATTCACAAGTTGTGATTAATACACGTCTTATCAGAGGGGAAGGAAGGGTTTGGCAATCAGATAAATCTGTGCTGGGACCGAGGATTGAACCCCGGACCCCAGCACAGAAGTTTGACACATTACCCCTAGACCGCCATGATTAAAGTGCCGCCGATCAAAAAAATGAGTTTGATTATTATCTCTGTATCTGTCTGTACCTGTTCTACAGCCGAAGCCGTTTGATGACTTTAGTTCAAATTTGATATGTAAATGATGATGATCATACTTCCGGGAACAAGCTTGGTTTTAATTCTATATTTAAAATCAAGGGTAACTACCTACACATACATCTCTATACAATTTCCTTTTATTTTAAATCATTGCAGCCAAGATTTATTATAGGCATATAAAGTGCACTTTCAAAATAGACATATTATATCAGCACACGACCTATAAACTAACTTAAATCTAGAACAGACACAACATCCAGTCTCCAGCCGTTAATTCATCACTATGAAAGGGGAAACCCAAATTTCACCATTGAGAGTTTCTTAGGATATAATTGGAGTCAAACCCGGCACATTTACTCAGAGAAAAGACAGCCTACCGACTGAGCAAAGGTGTCGGACTAACAATTATGTTAAAATAATCAGATAGTTAATGACAGTTTTAAATGCTATACAGCACTGTACAGCTGTTTTTTCGGAGAGTCAATTATTTAAAGGTAATTTATTAGTGAATGACTTAAACAATATTGATATTTTCAAAAATGGGTATAGCAATTTTGTTCTAATTTGGTATCAGAGAGTTATTCTAAATAGTATATATACCCGCCTCGGTGGCGTAGTTAGCTAACGCGCTTGTTTCGTGTTGAGCTTGACTGCCGAAGACGGGGAGATCGAGGTTATAATCTCGGTCTGGTGAACTGGGGGTGGTTTTCCCTAAATGGTTTTTCACTCTCCCTCCACGCAAATGCGGGTTAACTTCCTCTAAATTAAACCTTCACAATTCACAATCCATTAACGTAATCAGCACTTAAGTGTATAACCCGAACGGGTAGTAAGACGTGGTACTAAATAATATATAATAATACATAGTATTTAATATGTTATGTATGTTTCTCTCAATAAAGTAATTTAGAGGTAATTTACTAATTAGTGGTTTATGAATATATGAGAATTTTAAAAGTGTATCTAAGAAATTTTCCGTTTTATACGGGAAATAAAATAGTTTGTTGTTTTTTATTAGGAAAACTTGCATAAGGGTGATCTACTGATAGTAGATACTTTAAAATAATATCCCAAATCTTAAATATGTGAATGAATGTAACTTACGATAAAATCCCCTATATATTTATTTAAGTCTTCTACGTGGATATCTTCGTTGAACTGTCTCTTTAGGTTTCTATAAAAAGATGTGACAGCTTTTTCCCATTGGTGAACCACGTCTATTCGTATAGAGGGAGAGTGGGAAAACGAATAAGCAAAACAATGTTCCCAGTTTGGATTCGAAACTCAACCTCCCCATAAGAGGTGAAGTGGACTCTTATTAAGTCCCCGTGCTAGTGTGGGATATACTCTACGCACTAACTTATCGAAGCACGCACGATTCTCTAGAGCGATACTAACGATACATCGCCACGTTGTTCCGGTCGGTGTCATGACTAGACTGCAAGTAATGACCTTCGTGCCATGAGAATTTTTATGGCAAGCTCAGGTGTTAGATATTACTACCCCCTAGCACCCTACACACACATCTTAGATTTTTATTTTAACAGAACGTGGGTTGTGCTATGTATATTAACAAGTACTGAACCTAATTGATTAACCCATAAAGAGATACATTTAAAATCTTAATAAACAAGTAGTAACATTTTATATATTTAAATAATACAGAGATGTTAATATTTACTTCTTGATATAAATGTTATCTTAATTTATATTATAAACTTACATTTCATTAAATTTTTCCTGATAAATATAAGATTGAAAGTTACGCTATTTAAGCTCATTAATATCAACATTAAATTTAATAGGTAAGCACAAGTTTTTGAATATTTCCCCCCAAAAAATATGTATTTAAAAAAAATCAGAAAGTTAAAAACACATCATTTAGTAAAAAAATAAAAAACTATTTAATAAAATTAAAAACAGAATTACAAATGGTAAAAAATATTTATCTTGTGCGAAAGTTTTCACTTCTAGTAAATAAAATCATCTTAATATTTGATAATCTATTCTTTTGGTTTTCCGTATTGATTTGTCGTTTCAACCAGTGGATTGTTTTTAAATTTTAAAGCCTTATCCATTTTCTAGATCATGTCTCGCTAGTCAATCCAAAAAGTCATGAATAACTACTTAACATAATTTGCTACACTATAATGATATATTCTAAAATGTAGACTAGTGGCATTGTTCGTCAAGCAGATAAAAGGGGCCAGTCCTGTAAAGTCAAATTAGCTAATGACTTGACAGTTTGGTGATCGAATTCTAGCCGGGGGTACCGAGGTAATTTTTATTTAATGGTTTCTCACAGTTCCTTCACGTAGATGCTTGTACATTTTCTTTGATACAATATTCCTTGTACTAATGTCAATATGCAGATATTCCAGAAAAATAATTAAAACTGAAATTAGTGTATAAGGTTGAATAAAGTAACAATTTAATAATGTTTATTTGTCTTGTCATAAATGTTTACCATTTGAATAATTTCCTCTTTCGTTAACCAGTATCTGTATCATTTTTTATTAAAACTAACCTATAGACTTACATCGGGTGAAGGGGAGTTTGTGATGTTAAAAAGGTATCCAATATGGTTCACTTTCAACATATCTATCTCTTTAATAATAAAGTGTTTATTCTTCTCAGCCCGATATTTATATGTTTTATTGGTCTAAAAATATTGACAAATGAGGACTTGATTAGATATGGGTTGATCTGAAGATGCCAACCACTAATAATATTTCAACAATTTTTACAGAAGTCGGAACTCCGGAACTGCTGAGGCTGTTGGATAAAATTGTAACAAATAATGCTGTCGATACCAAAGTGTTCTCAAACACTTTGTAAATATAAATACCTCATGTATATAATATATATTTTTTTAAATAAGTTCTGTGCAAGTTTTTGGTTGTTTAATATAACAGTGATTTGTTTTACAGTAAAATGTATGAGCAAAGAGAAACTTCATACTTTAATACAAAGAGAGTTTACAAGATCAACTTCACCAGAGCAACGCTAGCCACTTGCAGCTAGTCCTAAATACATAAATATGTATATAACCAACCTACCTAACCTACCTATCTAACCTAGCCTACCTACCTACCTACCTACCTACCTACCTAACCTACCTATCTGACCTAACCTACCTAACCTACCTACCTATCTGACCTAGTCTTACCTACCTAACCTAAACTATCTATTTATCTTACCTAACCTTACCTACCTAACCTAACCTACATACCTAACCTACATACCTAACCTACATACCTAGCCTAACTACATACCTAACATACCTACCTAACCTACCTATCTAACCTAAACCTACCTATTTAATCTATCTATTTTACCTATCTGTCTAACCTAACCAACCTACATACTTACCTAACTTGCCTACCTAACCTAACCTACATATATATATGGCTATACATATATATATATATATATATATAAAGGCTACACATGTTTAGCTTTTAAAACAACATTTGTAAAACTTTTACAAATATCAAACGCTGTTCAAGTAAAATTGAATGCAGCTTGGACTTAAAAAAGAAATCAAACAAAATTAACCGCTGAATTTAGAAATAAGAAATCAATGAGCTTATTTTTAAGAATACAATTTTCTTTTTGATAAAATGAAATAATTTAAGCTAGGCGCAATAAAAATAAGGCTTCCACTATCAAAATATGTTCCTATCATTAATAACAATGCCTCGTACACCGAGTTGAAAACCCCTGCCTTGACCACATAAACACCGATGTAGGTAAAAAAAGAAAGTAAATAAATTATTTTAATTCAGTAAGAGTGAGTGGTTTTTTTAGCCTTTTCTCCTGCTTAATCCTCAATCTCTTTAGAGCTTACAAAATTATTTTACGCTCACACATTCTCTCTAACTTTCTCTTATTCTAATTAGACACCTCATTTCCTTAATTAAATCAAGGTTTACATCGAGTGAACACGATTAGTTGACAGAGTTAGTTCATGTCTGATTCCTTTTTTTTATATATCAAATATCTGACACACATTACTAGCAGACACAAAAAGATATTCCCAAACTCCTTTGTGCAAAATTCCTTGAATGAATATCCTGGCAAGAATTTCTGCCCCTTCCCTCCCAAACTCGAGACATCTTTCTTTAAACCTGACCATTCAGAGAGACTATTTGATTCACAAAGTTGAAGAGGGGAAAAAAATATTAAAATCCCTAACATCAGGGTGGATTATATGCCTTTAGTAAAAGTAAAACTTTATTTCTTTTATATTATCAAAGTAAAGTTTTTATATATATGAAAGAGAAAGGCTTTATTAACATTTTATGAATTCCTCAGTACATTTATATATTCATAGACGTAAAATAAGATTTATTTGTTTTGTTCTTGCATATTGTCTTACTACACGTCCGGGAAATACACATATTTACAAAATGCTGAGAAATATATTTTGATAAAAGAGGGAGGAATAAACATAATGGAGAAAGATACAAAGTAAAGAACATTATGGCTTGTATGCATCTCCAAATATATTAAGGATAATAAAGGCGCTTAGGATGAGGTGGGGTAGTCATGTGGCACGTGTGGGTGATGACAAGCGTGTACACAACATCTTTGTTATGAAACCTGAAGATACAAGTCCCCTTGGTGGGTCGAGAATTCGATGGATGTGTCTCAGGTTACAGTTTAATAATAATATTAAATTCTGGTGGCTTTGAACTTTCGAGTTCCTTTTGGGTAGGTATTTAGTAAGGTATTTATGTTAGCGATGAGAAATTTAGTGTTTTAAATGAAAAGTAACTTCAATGTGGAAAACTGTTTAAAAATAAAAGTCCAGGCAAGGCACACACTACCTGTATTCGGAACCGATTTACTTGCCATCGGATTATCTATAACCATGTTCCAAGAATGTGGTTTGACGGTAATAAGTTTCATATGATTTGGTTTGGGTGCTAATTTTTCTTGACTTTGACTTCGAAGATCTAAGTCTGTTTACCAATTACTTTAATGAAGATTATTATGTTATGATGCAATTTTAAATCTATAATGCAGGTAATTCTTGGTTTAAATCCATAAAATGTATTCTCGTTTTTAATAATATTAGAGTTAAATATTAAAAATTATATAAATAGATATTAGCATATGTATTAGAGTTTCTAAATATAACCATATTATGTTATCTCTAACTACATACATATTTACATAAATAGATCATGTATGTGTACATTTATTAGCATACACTTTTTTAGCACCACGTCTTACTACCCGTTACAGATATATGCCGTTTAACGCACTTACGAAACTTTAAAATAAACTTTAAAATAAACAAATAATTGAAATAATTGATTAGAAATAAAATCTTTTCATTCCGATTTTAGCCATCTTAGATTTTCCTTAGTTTTGTAGTTATTGAGGAATATGTCGTAAATATTTACTTAAATATTAGACCCAACTTATATTTAAAATCATTATTTAAACATTATATCATGAAATGTTAAATATTATGTTCATCCCTCAGATACTAGAAGATTCTAAATCTCCTACATTTTAGCATGAGTAACGTATTCAAAAATATATATTTATCTGACTGTGTGACGCATAAAAATCTATATGGTTCTGCTATAAAATTTTAGGACAGAATATTTAACTTGGACAAACTCTTATGAATTACGCTCTAAAATTAAAGCATTTTGACATTATATAAAATTATTTAGTTGTTAGTCTATAAAATTATATGTGTGTTAGTCTATAAAATTATATGTGTGTTAGTCTATAAAATTATGTTGTGTTAGTATATAAAATTATGTTGGTGTTAGTTTATAACATTTATAATCTAATTCCCTACACAGAAATAAGATTTTTTGAAAATTAAATCAATTTGTTATTTTAATCATATTTCAAAATCTTTTACACTTTGAGAAGAAATCATTTTTTTTTTTTCATTCCTACAAGTTAAAGTTATCTTGCATATTTCTATAATAAAATAGAGACAGAATATTGGATATCTAAGAACATAATGGCTAAACAAATAGGTTGATTTCCTGTAATGGCAGATACGTAGGCAAAATGTTGGGCTTATCTAGTATGGTTTACTGGAGACTGGGAGGTCAAGGTTTGAATTACAACCACACATACCGAGCGTGTTTGTTTGATCATTTTCTTACTCTCTTATAACGTAAATGTGTGTTTATTTCATCTTAATGTTCTTTATCATTTGTTATCCCTTTAGTGCAGTTAAAATGGTTAAAGCCCGGATGAAAAGTGAGATAATTCGAAAAAAAAAGCATGGCTTCAATTTAATAAATTCTTATTAAAATATTTTCACTTTTATACTATGATTAAAACAAATATTTTAGATATTAGAAATTACACTAAATTACTATTTAAACATTAAAATAAATATTACTATTTGATTTGTTCTAAGAATCAACAATTTTAGTAATTTCCTATAGGGATTTTTTTTACTTTAAAACTTGTTGGAATATAAGTTACATAAAATATTTCGAGACAAAATATTTGGTCATGGGTATATCTCATCCAACAATTAAAATAACAACAAATCAAACTACCATAATATTGTTAAGAACATTTTTTAACATGAAAATAAAGTTTTAACTTCTCAATTGTATATTCCTCGTTTCTACCCTTTTAGAATAATTAAAATGTTTATAGCCCGGACTATTAATATGACACGATTAGGAAACATAATATTCTGTCCAAATTATATATCTGTACTTCTTTCATTTCTTAATCGGACACTTCAACTAATTTGATACTGACTTGAGTGGCCGAATGGTCTAAGGCATTACTCTCGCGTTAGACTGGTATTTTAATGACGGGGAGATTTGGGTTATAATACCGGTAGGGTCTACTGGGGACGATTTTTTCCTAAATGGTTTACCACTCTCCTCCCAGGCAAATGTGGGTATATTACATCTAAAATGCATACTCCATTGGAGTAATTATCATATTTGCTCATAACATGAACAGGTAGTAAGACGTGGTGATAAACAAATAAAATAATAAACAGATGAAAAGACTAAGTTGATGGTGCGCCTTTGTTCTGAACTAAGAGACGGCAAGTTCAAATCCCGGTCTAACCTAAAATATTAAATTATTTGAATTTCTCCTTGTGAAGTGATATAATCAGGCCAAGAATATGGTTTAGAGAATTTTCTATAGTTAAGTTAATTGTAGATTTTGTATAGATACATTAATTCATTTAAGAAACCGTATCAATATTTCCCCTCCATATATATTATAAATATATTTTACGTTGAGCCATTCTTCCTTAATTTGTCTAATATTTTGATTATTTTAAGGAAAAAATGTACCAAATTATATCTTTAGAGAGAGATATATTATTTAAAAGAACACAGAGCCATATTATACAGATGCATTTCCTCATTAAGTAAAATTATTTATTTAGAAGTATTTTCATGCTAAAATATTCACGGAGGGTTTTAATGGTCTAATTAAATCTATTGGCCAAGTAATGTTCAAAGAATAAAGTACATTTGTGTATGTATTTAAACTATTTTGCGCTAAATAAATTAAAAATATTTTATTGTCTAATATAATGTTTAAGAATATATATTACCCACTTCAGTGGCCGTATGGTCTAGGGCGTTACTCTCGCAGTAGACTCGACTACCAATGCAGGGAGATCAAGGTTCAAATCTCAGTCGGGTGTACTGAAGGTGGTTTTTCAGAACACTGTGTTCCACTCAAATGCTGGTACACTTCCTCTAAATATAGCCTTCCTTATTCCTAAACCATTATCGTTATTAATGCATAAGCGTATAATCCAAAAGTGTAGTAACACGTGGTTCTAAAAAAAATACACAGATTGACATAAGATTACAAATCTACATAAACTTTCGTAGATGATAAGCATATTAATAAAGGTAGCAATTAGTTGACAAAATATATAGTTCATAATGATATTTGCTGATTCCGAGGAATTATTTTATATTATTTCCTATAAAATGCAAGTATTATGCTATTTAATAGTTTGATGGGTCGATACTGACACAACCTCCACTCACTATTATTTATGTGATTTTAAAACAAAACTTTTTCTTAAAACTTGTACAAATAAATTCCCTGATAATTTGAGAATATTATTATCTAGAATATTTTACCATATTATTTTGGTCTGGTATGGCTTAAATGCGAATTAGAAATTTCATATTAAAATTGTCGTTGACTTTTTTTTTCTTAAACATTTTTACTATTTATATTTGAGTTTATTTTTGTATAAACCAAAATTATTTGGGTATATGAAGAAAGTGGTTTGTCTTAAAACGATTGGTTAGTAACAAGAGGAATAGAATAAGTGGTTTGAACATAATTATGTCTGCCTTAAGAATGGAATTACAGTTGAATAGAATTGAAGCCTGGTGAGCTATGATAACAAATATGCTGGTGGTAAGTGAAGAGTGCTTTTATTGGACAAACTTCAATCATCCAAAAATAGACTTCATTATAAAAGGAATACTTTTGGAAGAAAGATAGAAATATTCAATTTTAATACAAATAATTACTCATACATGGCACCAAATATAGAATATCAAGTATTTTAAACCTTTATGTTTTCAAATCCTGTCCTTGAATTGAAATCTTTAACACTTGTCCAAATATGTACTCACCATTAGTAATTACTAAAACTAATAAATAAATAATAGATTTGGATTTATATAATTCTTAAATATATATTTATTATCGCTTAAAACATGATCTTCAGAAGAATTATGTGACCCTGATTTATTTTTTATTACTAGGCCTATAATTAAAGATTGTTATTTTTAACTTTTAGAAATCTATTCAGTCAAAATATAAATTAAAATATAAATGTGTTTATGACTAAGTTATTAAAGCTATAAAATAAAGTGTTCAAAGCAATATAATTTATATTTATTAGCATAAATAAACATTTTCAATCATATTACAATAAAAAAAAATTGAGAAAAATATATTGTTTTTAATTCACTTTTAAGTAGAAAGTTATTATTTATAAGAATTCATAAGAATTATTAACTTGCTGGATAACGTTCTTCTTCCATAATATATGTATATAATATAAACGATAAATTAGTTTTGAAAAATAATATATAATTATTTTTATACATTAGGATATTATAGATAAGTGGGTAAGTCTAAGAAAGGTACTGGTCTTAACTTAACCAAATTAAGATGATATTATAATATTATAAATGTTATTTATTTAAAAAACAAAATACTTATATTGTTTTGATACATATAAAAACTAATAAAAAAAATTGTGGAAAGAATATCAGTTTTGTTTTTAACATCCTCGTCCTTTTTTTTCTACCTGTGTTTTGTTGAGAAAATGGTTTTTGCTTTCTTGTTTTTGTTTTTTAGGTTGTCTCGTTTTAGTTCTTCGTTCCTGTTGGTTGTTGAACCACGCTAGTGAGGTTTGGAGGGCCCGCGGGGAAAGACTGGATGAGGAGCTTGCCCCAATAAATTGGAGTTCATCTCGCAGGGATAAAGATGTTGACACAACACATTCAATACCACCAACACACCCACAGTGAAGAATGTTGGATAAACCTCAAGCAGAACTCGACCGTATGAAACTTTGAAAGAGTTTCTTAGGAGAAGAAGAAGAAATAATACATTACCGCCATCATATTAACTAATTGATTTTTTTAAATCCTGTGACTCCTGGGTCCCAGCACAGATTTATCTGATTGTATACTCTTCCTTCACCTCTGACAAGACGTGTATTAATCACAACTTGTGAATGTGTGGAATGCCAGACCTCCATCGTGGTTCGGATTCCACGTTAAACTTGTAGGTCCTCCATTTCATCTCACAATCATCCTACCATTACACATTAGCGTAAGTGCGTATAACCCGAACGGTTAGTAAGACGCGGTAGAAATAATAATTTATCCCCGCGAAAAACTTATATAGAAACCGCTTCTTGAAAAAATAGCTAGAGGGCCAACCCATACACTTGTGAACAAGTGGATTAAGGCGTCAGTGTCGTCTCATCTTCTATAATATGACGGTTTATGGTAATATTGGGGTTCAAATACAGGTCGGGTGGGTAGTTTATGTATAACTAAAGATGAAAGAGAGCAACGCCTTATAAGCCAAATGTACCGGGTTCTATTCTAATGTACAACTGTCATTTTTTCTAATTATTCGATTATTACCAAAGTGTTCACTACTCTTTACCTCCATGCAAATGCAGGTACACTTGCTCAAAAGTTTTCCTATGAGTATTTCTACAACATTATATTAGTATAAATATGCAAATATCAAGGATAGATATTAAGATGTGTAAAAAAGGTGGGGTGGGAGTTTATTTAATGACGTTGCCAACATAAAGAATTCAAAGATAATTTTTGAAGCGGGTTGCATCTTGACTTAACGCACCTAAGCAGTCTAAGCAGTATCACACTTAAGACACCAATATACTAAATAGAAAGAGAGGGAAGAAAATGAGCAGTTCACCCTGTGGGGTCTCTTGTTTATCTACTGATAACACCCCCCTCTTCTTCTGACGAGTTTATACACTCACTATACTATTTGCTCCTTGACAAACTTGAATTCCAAAACTAAATATTATTTTACTAAAAGTAAGGGCACAATTTATGGAAATGGACTGTCAAGGGGTACGCATGCGAAAAAAAAGGTTGGGAACAGCCGCAATAATATGTAAGATTGAAAGTAAACGGGGAGGAGGTGTTTTATGGTCAGTGTACGCGTCTTTAGTAAAGTAAGCCAGTGTTAATAATGTTGATATTAGGGAATGGACAATCTTACCATCCGTAATGTAGGTACAATTTTTCTTCAGTAAACTACCCTCAATTTGAGGTCTAGATTTAAGATAAAAATAAATTCCTTTAGAATAATGTGAAAATATTTTTTAAAAAAATCTCTATTGAATTTTAACAAAATCCATCAAACTATTTTGGAAGTAGCTTGAACCAAGCACGCACACATACATAAAACATAAACAAAATGCACAAATAAAACAGACAGACAGATCTCACACACACACACACACACAAAACACAAATTAATATAAAACAAATACTTAAATGGGGACACACATAACAATAATTGGGTCCG